>BQNB010122320.1:0-14642 GCA_026074375.1 Tanacetum coccineum
GATTTTACCTCAGTGTCTGAGCCTAAATTGTTGTAAGCCATCAAAGCAAAATTCTCTTGCTCATCTTCTGCATGACCAGTCCAGTCAACACCTTCCCCATCAAGAGTTACCAAAGCTTTAGGTTCCTCCTATTTTCTAGGTCTCCTCCCATTGTCTTTTGCTTTATATCCAGTGTTCCATGCGTCTCTCCTTCTGCTTTCTTGATTTCCTTTTGATCTGCATTCTCTAGCAAAGTGCCCTGTTTTGTGGCAATTAAAGCACTCAACTTTGGTCTTGTCAAAGCCAACTGGCTCCTTGACATCAAACTGTAGCCTTCTACTTGTCTTCTTGTAAAACTTCTTCAATCTCATTGAAATCATAGCTACTTGCCATTTCAAGTCCATCTTTTCTAAATCAAACTCATCAAGCTACTCCAGATCCTTATGATCTAATTGTGGACCACTGGATTAATTAGAAAAGAAAGAGTACATAAGTTCATCAGTGTATGATGAAGAGTTTTCCCTTTGTGAGTTGTAGCCAGAAGAAGTAGAAACACCATGAGCAGTACTAACATCATTAGTACTGCTAGTGCTTTCAGAAGAAACAAAGGCGACATTTTGTGCACTAGAAGATGATCCAGTAGAGCCTTTAATGTCAGATTCAAAGACTCTAAGATTGTTATAGAGATCATCAATACTAAGATTGTCTACTCCTGGCTTGGTCCTCATGACTAAGGATACTTAGGACCAGGAAGAAGGTAAAGACCTAAGGAACTTTTGATTAGCATCTTCAGTGGAGACACCTGCACCATGAATCTCAAGTTGACTTTGAAGACTCTGAAACCTGTCATAACCTTTGTGCAATCCTGCTGAGTTGGATACAGAAAAGCCTTCAAACTGTTGCTTTAAAATGTATTTCTGCATCTTCTTTGATTCATCATTGCCACCAAATCTGGATTTGATAGCATCCCACGTATCTTTAGCATCAGTCATCTTGTGAAATTTTGCCAAATAGTCTTCTGATAAATCCATAAGCAAGGTGGTCCTTGCCTTTCTTTCTCTTTCTCTAGCTAAAATTTCGTTAACAGTTTTAGGAGGCAGAACCTTTATTACTTCATTTGTATCTGTTGAAACACATACAGGACCATTTCCCTTTTGTATGACTTCCCATATAGGATATGTTAGCCTTAATTTATTGAGTCGAACAAGGAAGTTCGGTCACTCTATGATGGAGCTTCGGTCTTTAATTAGTTAATGTTGTAATAGGAAAGTATCGGGAATCAGGCTCGATAGTTAATCTAATATTGTATATGTTTCGGGTTTAATCCCAAGCAAAACCCGAGCCCGGGTCCTAGTCAAATATCCTGAACGTCACTTAATGTGTCGAGGTATATAAGTAACTTTTCCACCAAGGAAAAGTAAGTTGGTTCATTTATAAAAATTCTATTTTCCTTTTTCTAATTTCTCTCTAACCTCTCTCTTGTTTCTCTCTCTAAAACCTTCATTTCTTCTTCTCTTTTCTTCTTTGATTCGTTATATGTTATGAAGTGATAATCGGGATCCTACACATTCTCTAGCAAAGTGCCCTATTTTATGGCAATTGAAGCACTTAACTTTGGTCTTGTCAAAGCCAACTGGTTCCTTGGCATCAAACTGCAGCCTTCTACCTGCCTTCTTGTAAAACTTCTTCAATCTCATTAAAATCATGGCTACTTGCCATTTCAAGTCCATCTCTTCTAAATCAAACTCATCAAGCTGCTCCAGATCCTCATGATCTAATTATGGACCACTGGATTGATTAGCAAATAAAGAGTACCTGAGTTCATTAGTATATGATGAAGAGTTTTCCCTTTGTGACTTGTAGCCAGAAGAAGTAGAAACACCATAAGCAGTACTAACATCATTAGTACTGCTAGTGCTTTTAGAAAAAACAAAGGCTACATTCTGTGCACTAGAAGATGATCCAATAGAGCCTTTAACATCAGACTCAAAGACTCTAAGATTGTTATAGAGATCATCAAAACTAAGACTGTCCACTCCTGGCTTGGTCCTCATGACTAAGGATACTTGGGACCAGGAAGAAGGTAAAGACCTAAGGAACTTTTGATTGTCATCTTTAGTGGAGACACCTGCACCATGAATCTCAAGTTAACTCAGAAGACTCTAAAACTTGTCATAACCTTTGTGCAGTCCTTCTAAGTTGGATACAGAAAAGCCTTCAAACTGTTGCTTTGAAATGTATTTTTGCATCTTCTTTGATTCATCATTGCCACCAAATCTGGATTTGATAGCATCCTACATCTCTTTAGCATTAGTTATCTTGTACAATTTTGCTAAATGGTCTTTTGGTAAAGCCATAAGCAAGGTGGTCCTTGCTTTTCTTTCTCTTTCTCTGGCTAATATTTCTTCAGCAGTTTTAGGAGGCAGAACCTTTATTACTCCATTTGTATCTGTTGAGACACTTACAAGACCATTTCCTTTTTGCATGACCTCCCATATAGGATAGTCTGTATGGCTCAAGTAATGTTCCATTTTCATAGCCTAAATGTCATACTCACCTTTCTTCAGAATAGGGAGTTTAATAGTTGACACAGTGTGAGGGGCTTGTTGTGTTGGTGTTTGTGGTGGTGGTGGTGGTGGATTTTCATCATTTGATCCTTCCATTGAATAGATTTGAAAGGTAAAGGTTTATAACTGATGTGTTTTGGTTCTTCTTACTCAGAGTTTCTCTACAAGCTCTGATACCACTTGTAGATCCCTACCTTAATAGATCTTTCTTGCCTTATGTTAAGGGTGGTTACAAGAGAAACAATGACTCTTTTATGTGAACAATATAAAGCTTATGCTGGAAACTAACTTATATTGCTAAGAAGAACATGAATTAAAATAGAACTTTGTTACTATTAATTGCTAGGTTACAGATTACTAACTATTAAATATTTGTGAAATTATCGTTGTATGAAACTTATATTTCTAATTAGTGTTGTAGGGTTCTTTTTATACACCAAGGAAAAGACCCTAATTGTGGCTTTACAATGTAGTGAAGAGTGTAATGCATATCTATTCCTATAGTAAACTCATGCATATCTACTAACATTACTAACTATTATATGCTAGAAGTACTAACTTACTACTAACGCAGCACTAATATATGGCAATTACTAACAATGTACTGGCAGTACTACTATTTATAACTAACAGTACTTAACTATTTTGTCTATTTTCTTGAATCTTTAGCATTTTTTCACAGGTCAACACTAAGTAGAAACGGCAGTTAGTAACTTGTATAAGTAGCTAGCACTAAGTGTGTGAGGAAACTCTTCTGAACCCAACACTAACGACTTTAGACTATGTTCTTAATCTTGTCTAGCAGCAAACACAAAACGTGAAACCAGCATGCATTAAGTTTATATTAAAAGCCTCTAAATTCCCATTAATCCTCCTTTTAAACTTGATATTTCATCTTGTTAATCATCAAGTTTCTTCATTATCTAGCTATCTTGAGCACTAAGAGGACGTAATTAAACACCATTACTGCCTTGGTCTGTTTGCGTGATAGAAGAATGTTTCTTAAAAGTTCTCTAGACATCCTCCACTATCTGCTTTCGTGACTAATAGTTTAGCCACCATCTCATTAATCCAAGTGTTCCTCTGGTTAAAGGATATTCTTTCTCAGAACCAACATGAAGATATCATGGTTTTTTTTTCCCTTTCTTACCTAAAGATACATCGTGACACACCAATGTATCATAAGCCTTCATATACCAAGGATCATGCATATATCTTTGAAGCTCACAGAATACATATTATCTTGGTTCACAACAATCATCTTTATGTACAACATACAATTCCTTCTCTTTCTCATCTGAGGCTCTGTTTGTACTGAAACCTATTTCTTAAGCCAAATCACAAAGCTTAACACAGGTCATCTTTATCCATTTTCCTTCAACTATACAAGCAAAAATTGACCTACTCGCCCCCCCCTCCGCCCCCCACCCCCTTCCCCCCCCCATGGTTTTCTAACTTCTGATAAATTTCTAAACCTTTCTTGTGTCTTCAGAGTAACCACCCTCCACCCCCCCACTTTATGATTGGATATTTGACCTGTAAGACTTTATACATATACTTCTTCCTATCGGAACTACCACTAACAATTTTTTGTAGCCTTGCTTCATTTGATTAATTCCCCTTGGTTGCCTCCTTTTCTGATGATAGTTCCTTCATCTGAACCTGAAGTTTTCCTCCACATTTTTTATTCTCTTAACACTCTTTTCATCAGGTTCTGCTCTTGGTCTCCTCTTACTGCTTTCTTTCCACCTTCTTCAGAATCCATAGGAATAAAATCCTTAATCCACTTCTGCTCCTTTTCATATAGCTTCTGAATTTCTTCAAAACTCTTATTCTTTAGTTGATTGTAAGTGAATCTACCCATGTTTTTCAGGTAAGTGATCATCTTGTTTCTTAATTGAATTTTGGTAGGTGGTTTATTTTTGATTTTTTTAGCCCTTTGTGCAGCAAAGAACATTTTTCTTTCTGCAATTGTCTCCACTAAAAGTCTAGCTAGCTCATCAATAGAAAACTGCTCTTTTTCAGTATTGTAGCTAATAAAGCATCTGCCTCCATTCTTCCTTGAACATTATCAAATTCTGCAATCAAAGTGGCATTAAATGCTTCTTCTTGTACAACTCTTTCTCTTTGCATTCTTTCTAGTTTAGCCATTTCTTCTTCATGTAATCTTTGAGCAATCTCTGCATCCCTTTGAATCTAAGCCTTTATAGGGTTCTTTGGAGTAGGTTCAGGCTCCACCATCTTGCCTTTACCTTTGTCTTGGCTTTGTACTGTTGGTACTGGTGTTGCTCTCCTTGGTTCTTCTTCAACATCACGAATCACTATTGAGGTTGTTCTTTGTCTTGTGCTCCTAATAGCCATAAGTGTATCAGCAATAGTCATCATCTCATCTTCAAAAATATACCTAGCAGTACTTGGAGAAGGATCAGCAGTACAAACATTTGAAGGTCCAGCAGCACTAACATCAATACTAGCAGTATTAACTGTATCCCCAATTGTAGTAATTTGTTCAGCAGTATTCCTCCCCTAAGTTTCAGCATCACCTTCAACATTCTCCATTGCATTATCCACATCAAGCTCAGCAAAGTCACTATCATCAAACATTGGCTTTGTCTTGTTACTTTTCCTCCCCTGTTTGGATACATACACCTCATCCAAACTCTTTCTCTTGGAGGTACCAATCTTGAAGAGTTTCATCCTTGGAGTTCTTGCCCTTAGCTTCTTTTCTAATTTTTTGACCTTCCTTTTTAGCTTTCGGATCACCAAATCTTGAGCAGCAGTCTTTGATTGTTCTAAGGCAACAACCCTGTTTAACAAGTTTATATAAATAACCATCAATTCATTTATGTTAGGTCTACCCTCATCACTTCCAAGTGTGTGATCTCCTGAGAGAGGTGAATCATGGGGTGTTAGTGGTACAAAATCCGTCAAATCATCTTGTTCAATTATTTCCTCATCACTTCCAGGTGTGTTACCTCCTGAGAGAGGTGAATCGTAGGAATGTTTAGATGCCCTCTCAGACCGAGTCTGAGCAATGACACCCTCATGGCTTATTGGCACCTGGGTCTGTCACCTGAACCGATTTCCTAAGAAAGAGGATCATTAGACATTGCCATGGATTGGGTCTTAGATATATTACCACTAGCCTGTGCTACATCTAAGCTAGCAGCAGTAGTGGTAGCCTTCACCACCCTGTCATCCCACTCCTTAAATACAGCCTCATCTACTACATTTGGTATAGGCATACTAGTCTGAGGAAACTGAGTGTCCTCTTGTAAGGCTTGCCTAGGTGATTGATTATTTTGGGGTAATGATGATTCAGTAATAGAGATTTGTTCTTTAATTATGGGTTGAGTGGTAGAAGGTGCTGGTTGGGGTTCAGAGGGTTGACCTGAACCTTCACCCTCTACTAGTGGTGGTGCCAACATTAATGCAAACAATGGAGTAACTCTTATTGAAAAATCTTTTCCTTTTCTTTTCATGTTAGTGAACACCTTTTTAGTATGTGTAAGTGTTTGATAAACATCATTAAAAGGTTCTACAAGAGTAATCTGATTATTCAAAAAGAGTTGTAAAAACCTTAGATACATTAAAATTTTCTTTGTATTGGTATCCAAGTTCCTTCATATACCATCAAAAATTAGTTTAGAAAAGTTAAACTTTTGACCATTAGCTAAACAAATGACTGCAGATGCTATATTAGTGGAAAATTGATTCCAAGAAGTAGATTTTGAACTTAAGCAGTATTGAATGGTATGTATGAGGTACTTCCACTAAGGGGAGAAGAGACCTTTTTGAAAAGTAAGTTTGTTAGAATCACTCTCATACCCCATCAATGCAAGGTTTTTAAAAATAACATCATTTGTTAGATAAGTAATACCATCCTCATCATTAAAGTTAAGATCACTCCTCACTAATGATTATGATATTACTATTATCTTGCCATCAATTGTGGCATGAATTTGCTTCACATCATTGACTATTTGAGAATGTGCAGTATTCCAAAACTGTTCAATATAAGAAGCATAGATAGCAGGACTTACAGTTAAGGTATAATGTACAGAGCTAGCAGTAAG
Source organism: Tanacetum coccineum (assembly GCA_026074375.1). NCBI lineage: Eukaryota > Viridiplantae > Streptophyta > Magnoliopsida > Asterales > Asteraceae > Tanacetum > Tanacetum coccineum. Next base: position 6,623 of record BQNB010122320.1, read on the forward strand.
AAAGTCCACTATCTCATGAAAATCAGCGTTCCCTTCTGATTTCTCTAAGCAGGCGACCATATTGTGCTGATCAACAAACTTCAAATCCACCATAGATGATTAATTGATGATGAATTTATTGAGTCGGTGATAAGTTGAAGTGGGTTTGTGAATTTTAAGAGTATTTTAGTATTCGAGATATGTTTGACTAATATTTAATATTGTATTGACTGCGTATATTTTGAACCATTGGTGTCGTTTTGTCCATATGAGTTATTTTTTGTTTCTTTCATCACTAGAGAGATATTATCTATGTTTTTTAATAAGGTTGGATGGATGCGGGAGAAACTAGATGTGATATATGTTACTGATTTGTGAAGCACTTTTAGTTTTTTGGATGATTCATGTCTATTCTAAGTTTCATGTTGCTATTATTTGGATTGCTAACTATTTGCTCTATTTATGTTGTAGCAAACATGAAGCGGACTTTAGAAAGGAGTAATCGATGTTCAAAAAAGCTTTCCAATGCAGTTAATGGCAGCAAACGTGTGTAGTTCATTGCTGAAATTTTAGGTCTTTTGATATATGTTAATGGCAGTAAAAATGTGTCGTTACTTGCTGAAGTTTAGTTTCATTTAGTGTATGTTAATGGCATCAAATGTGAGTCGTTACTCACTGAAATCTAGGGTCACTTTAGTTTATGTTATTAGCTGCAAACATGTGTCATTCCTTGCTAAAATTTAGGGTCGTTTACTGTATGTTAATGGCTAAAAATGTGTGTTGTCACTTGCTGAACCGCAGGGTCGTTTTGTGCATTTTAATGGCTGCAAATATGTGTCGTTACTTGCTGAAATTTAGTGTCATTTAGTGTACGTTATTGGCTGCAAACTTGTGTCATTTCTTGCTGAAATTTGAGGTCATTTGGTGTATGTTAATGGTAACAAAAATGTGTCATTGATTGCTGGAAATTTAGGTCTTTGGTAATGTTATGGGCCCGCAAACCGTTGTGTCGTTATTTGTTGAAGTTTGGTTGCATTTAGTGTATGTTAATGGCAGCAAATGTGAGTCGTTACTCGCTGAAATTTAGGGTCGCTTTAGTTTATGTTATTAGCTGCAAACATGTGTCATTCCTTGCTGAAATTTAGGGTCGTTTACTATATGTTAATGGCTGCAAATATGTGTCGTTACTTGCTGAAACTTTTGAGGGTCATTTAGTGTATTTAATTGCTGCAAATTTTAGTCGTTACTTGCTAAAATTCAGGGTCGTTTAGTGTATGTTTGGTGAAAACACGTGGCGGTTACTTGCTGAACTTTAGGGTCATTTAGTGCATTTTAATGGCTGCAAATATGTGTTGTTATTTCCTGAAATTTGGTGTCATTTAGTGTATGTTATGGGATGAAAACTTGTGTTCATTTCTGCGGGAAATTCTAGGGGCATTTGTGTATGTTATGGAAAATAACATTTAGTTGGATGTTTCTAGTGCAAGTTTTGAATGACTGTATATGTTTCACCTGTTTTTGTAGCATGTTGAAGAGCTTGTTGAATATCTACGATTTGGATTGTGGTGGGTGGTGGGTGGCTCTTGGCATTGCATCTTCTATTGGTCTTGGTAAGCATCACAACAAATAACCAACACACCATTTATAAGTAGCAGTAAAGCTTACAAAAAGACTGAACTTTATTTAATTTTAGTACTTCTTTTATCTTTTCAAGAGTGACAACCTAAATATCACCATAAATTAAGACACAGGCTGAGATAATATCACCAGAACAGGTACGATTGTCGTTCATCAAGTTAGGAAAGAAAGTAGAGATAAGCAATTCTTGTGGTAAAATTTGCAGCCATTGAACTTATTTTCTCTAATTTGTCTTTCATAACTTATAAACCTATGAAACTAGTAACGTATGCGCCCCTATTGCCACCAAAAAACAAGTTTTAAGATCTAGTATGCTATTGGAAAAATGTACCATCAGTTGTAGTGCAAGCATAGTGGAATATGTGAAAATGTTCAACTTGTTGGCTTTTTCTCAGATATATCTCCTTTAGTTAATACAAACATGTGTCGTTGCTAGCTGAAATTTTGGGTCTTTCGCTATATGTTAATGGCCGTAAACATGTGTCATTACTTGCTGAAGTTTGGTTTCATTTAGTGTATGTTAATGGCAGCAAATGTGAGTCATTACTTGTTGAAATTTAGGGTCTTTTAGCGTATGTTATTAGCTGCAAACATGTGTCATTCCTTTTTGAAATTTGGGTTCGTTTAGTGTATATTAATGGCTGCAAATGTGTGTCGTTAGTTGCTGAACTTTATGGTCGTTTAGTGTATTTTAATGACTGCAAATGTGTGTCGTTACTTGCTGAAATTCAATATGGTTTATGTTGTATATCCAAATCAAATGGCTATTTTTTTTTAAAAAAAAAAAAAAAAAAAAAAAAAAAAAACCCCCCCCCCCCCCCCCCCCCCCCCCCCCCCCCCCCACAAAAAACCCCCCCAAAAAAAAAAAAAAAAATTTTTTTAAAAATAAAATAAAAAAAAAAATTTCCTTTTTATCTTCTCTCTTTAAAAAATAAAAAAAAAAAAAAAAAAGAAAAAAAAAAGCTTAAATATAGAACTAAAAGGAAATGGGCAAATGGGTCTAGCGGGTCAAGTCATTTTAATATGTAATACAATATAACTTTAAAATTGTTTAATTGTAAGTCTGCAACAGTTGAGTCTTGTAAACAATTTTTTAACAAGCACAAAAGGTAAGGCAACTGAATGTTTTCAAGGACGTTCTAAAATACATACCGTTTGGGTGCGCCTGATGCACCAATGTTGGTTGATGTATTAAATAAAACAGTGTGAGTCCTGGAGAGTTAGTGTGATTGTATTTTAGCCTTAGGTTATTGCTTTGGTTTTCTAAATAGTATGTAACACTAAGGGTAACATTGCAATAACTAGCAATGAGACCAAACCTTGTTGCATAGATGTAGTAAGAGTGTATGCTCATGCCACATGACTTATATCAATTTATTTTAATAACAGGTATAATTCTTTTATATTTCTAAGTGTTTATAGCTTTTTTTACTGTAACAATGTTTACTCCCCAAGCTCAATCTTTGATAATTAAGCCTTGTGAGATTAATAAATGCTGCCATGGAATATTTGTGATGCTAATGAAACATTAAAAATTGCTTGGATGTTACTTACTACTGTTTCGAGCATTGAAGATTTCGTGCGGCTAAGCTACGTTTATATTGTTTAGAATAGGATGTTAATACTGCCGAGTATATTAGTACTGTTATAATATTAAAACAGTATAAAAGTTAAAACTATTTGGCACAAGGAATGGTATTGCATGTTGTGATTTAATGCTGCTATGGTTCGTGTATATTACTACTGGTTTTTGGGCTTTATTGCTACAGTTGGGTGATACGAGTCCAACTAGAAGTTAATACTACAGGCTTAGGAAGTTAGTACTGCTAGCGGAGTTAGTACAGCTAGCAGAGTTATTATGCTGGGTATTGTTAATTACTGCGTAGAGTTATTATAATATTGCTAGAGTTTTAATAATATGTTGGCTGATTTTAAGTGTTTTCTTGGGCCAAGAAAATCATGTGACGTTGTAGCTTACTTTTTATTACATGTATAGATAGATTCTTTTATCAAGTCTAGAATTAGAATGTTGTGATAGTACACTTTGCTTCTGTAACTAACTTCAGTTATATCATCATTGACAGGTATATAAACTAAGGTAATTATCAGTATTTATATGCTAAAGATTAATCGTATTATATGCAGGATCAATAGTCTAAACTTTACCATATGGAGTTGAACAACTTTTATTAGTAGCACGAATTATTATCGATGTGTTGTAGAAGGTACAAATTCATAATTCATATTATATCTAATACTACAAGCTGCAATCATACATGACAATAAAGATTATATATCCGTTGAAATTAGTTCAGGTCCAAATTTGTCTGCAAGCACAGTTCAGGTCCAAAGGTTTATGTGATGTCTGTCAGTTTGGTACATATATGAAACTGTTAAAGGTACATTCTTTTTCTTCATACAAACTTTGTTGTCGGTCTATTTTCACCTTGAGAAATAGAGAATCACTAGGTATGAAAGTCTATGCGTTCATCATTATGCTTGCTGTTTGCACATTAGGTTTAGGTCCTGGTTGCATTTTCACCTTGACTGCAATTGCCAAATGGGAGTGTAGCTCATATGGTAGAGCGCTCGCATTGCATGCGAGAGGCACGGGGTTCGATTCCCCGCACTTCCATATTTTTTCGTTGTGTGACTAAATATTACAAAACGCCACACAAACATAAAATTCATGTGGCCATTGGATGAACAATAGTCACATAAAATACACATTTACTTGACTTTAAAAACATTTGGTCATACTTATTAACACCTTTTGGCCACTTTTAGTTTATTTGTATGTTTTATGATAAATTAAAAAAAACATTGCTTTGTGTGACTTAAAATATTTACAAAAACGCCACACAAACTTAAATTTCATTTAACGATTGAACTGAACAATTACTCACAAACACATACTCATTCACTTGACTTTAAACAACATATAGTCACACTTATTAACACTTTTGGCCACTTTTGGTTAACTTGTATGTGACTAAATCCCAAAAAAACCATGCTTTGTGTGACTAAATATTACAAAAGGCCGCACAAACATACAATTCTGTGTATTATTAGTATGAACATTAGTCACATAAATACACACTACTTGATTTTAAAATCATATGGTCCACTACTTATTAAGACTTTTGGCAATTTTTTAAAATTGTTTTGTGATAACTCAGAAAAAACAAACCCGTTGTGTGACTAAATTCATCAACAAACGTCTCATTTATTATATATTCATGTGGCCACAAACGGGGAATTAGTACATAAATACCTATTTACTTGATTAAATCATCTCAATGACACATATATATTATATATTTATGTGGCCAAAGGATGAACAATAGTTACTCTCAAAAACCATTCGTGTGACTATAAAGTGTTTGCGGTCACTAATAATGATTAATCCAACAAAACTTGTGCCTAATTTGTCACACATATTCGGGTTTCGGTCACTCTTTTTCAATGGAAATTGCCACGAACTCCCTAACGTGACCGTATGTGACCTACAGTGGTGCGATCTTTGGTGACAAACACACCTAAAAAAACACATGTGACCAATGTATATCGTCACACTTTTGGGTGTGACCATACCAGTTTTTATGCAGTGGCAGCGGAGTGGTAGCCCTCCAACACTCTGTCATCCCATCCTTAAAGACAAACTATCTGGTACATTTGGTACTAGGCACATAGTCTGAGGTTACCTAAGTGTCCTCTTGTAAAGGCTTGCCTAGGTTGATTGGTTTTTGTTGGGGTGATGATGATTCATGTGATAGGGATTTTGTTTCTTCAATTCTGGGGTTATTGAGCAGAGAAGCTGCTGTTAGGGTTCAGAGGGTTGACCTGACCTTCTCTCCTCTTACTACAGGTGGTGCCACATTGTTGCATACAATCTTTTCTTTCATGTTAGTGAAAACCTTTTAGTAGTGCAGGTGTTTGATAAACTCTATTTTAAAGGTTCTGCAAAGAAGTAATCTCGATTCTTCAAAAGTGTTGTAAAAACCTTGGATACCATTGAAATTTTTCTTTTTTTTTGTTTTATTGGTATCCAATGTTCCTTAACATCCATCAAAAATTAGTTTAGAAAACTTAAAATTTTGACCATTAGCTAAACAAATGACTGCAGATGCTATATTAGTGGATAATTCATTCCAAGAAGTAGATTTTGAACTTAAGTAGTGTAGAATGGTATGTATTGAGGTACGACCCACTGAGGGGAGTAGAGAGCTTTTTGAAAAGTAAGTTTGTTAGAATCACTCTCATACCTATCAATGTAAGGTTTTCAAAAATAGCATCATTTGTTGACAAGTAATACCATCCTCATCAATAAAGTAAAGATCACTCATCACTGATGATTCTGATATTACTACTGTCTTGCCATCAACTGTGGCATGAATTTGCTTTACATCATTGACTATGTGCAGTATTCCAAAACTGTTTAATATAAGAAGCATAGATAGTAGGACTTACCGTTAAGGCATAGTGTACAAACCTAGCAGTAAGAAAGTCAACTATCTCATGAAAATCAGCGTTCCCTTCTGATTTCTCTAAGTAGGCGACCATGTTGTGTTGATCAACAAACTTCAAATCCGCCATAGATTATTAATTGATGATGAATTTATAGAGTCGGTGATAAGTTGAAGTGAGTTTGTGAATTTTGAGAGCGTTTTAGTATTCGAGAGTATTAGAATGATCTTGATGTAGTCGAATACGCTTATATAGGTAAAAAGGAAACCTATAATAGTAGGGAAAATTGTTTACTAACCAAGAATTTGGCTAAGCAGTTATAACTCCAAACCGGTAAAGCAGCATAACTTGGCTCAGCAGTACTAACTTTTGCCTAGCAGTACTAACTTTCGCCTAGCAGTACCAAATCCTGCATAGCAGCATTAACTTTACAAAAACCAGTTTTAACCTCAAAGGCATTCCAAAAATCATTTCCATCATCTATGTTGATTCTCACAAGCTCTCTTTTTGTTTTTAAGCTAGTATTACAATGATCTTGGTGTAGTCAAATATGCTTATATAGGTAAATAAGGAAACCTATAATAGTAGGAAACTGTTTACCAACCAAGAATTTCGCTCAACAGTTATAACTCCAACGGTAACCCAACAGTACTAACTTTGGCTCAGCAGTACTAACTTCTTCCTAGCAGTACTAACTGTCGCCCAACAGTACCAAATCCTGCTTAGCAGTATTAACCTTACAACTACCAGTTTTAACTTCAAATTCACCATTAATACCATCTTCAAATCACATCAATCATAAATCTAACAAACACATCTTCAGAGATTAAGTAATCCAATGCTAGCAATCAGAAAGTTAAACCTGCTAACATCAAATGCCTTTGTGAGTAGATTAGCAACATTATGATCTGTATGTATCTTAATTACTTGAATGAGCCTCTTCTCATAAGAATCTCTGATGAAATGGTGACTTATTTTAATGTGCTTGGTTTTAGAGTGAAACACTGGATTCTTCACAATACAAATGGTGCTTTCATTATCAATGTGAATCTTCGTGTTCATGAAATTGAACCCATAATCAAGCATTTGATTTTGGATCCACAACACCTGTCCACAGTAATTAGCAGCAGCAACATACTCTGCTTCAGTAGTGGAGTTGGCAACTATAGTTTGCTTTTTACATTGCCATGAAATCAACCTTTTGCCAAGAAATTGACAACCTCCTGTTGTGGATTTCCTGTTAAGGCTAGCTCCATCATAATCACTATCAGAAAAAGCTTCCAAGTCAAATGGTGAATCTCTAGGATACCAAAGGCTTAATTTGGGTTGACCTTTCAAGTATCTAAAGATCCTCTTCACTACATGAAGATGTGAGACTTTAGGAGTAACTTGGAACCTTGCACAAGCACAAACAGCAAACATTATATCAGGCCTAGAAGCTGTCAAGTACATCAATGATCCAATCATTGATCTGTATAAATGAACATCCACATCCTCAACTTCTTCATCCTTGAGCAATGCCTTGTTAGTCTCTATTGGAGTGCTTGCTGTCTTCACTGTGACAAAATCAAACTTCTTTAATATATCAGCCACATACTTGTCTTGGCTGATGAAGATTCCATCATCTTTCTGCTTTACCTGCAATCCTAAGAAGAAAGTAAGTTCCCTCATAGAACTCATCTGGAATCTCTTGTGCATCATTTGCTCAAACTCAACACATAAATACTTCTTTGTAGACCCAAATATGATGTCATCAACATACACCTGCACTAACAGGATATTGTAACACCCCCAAAATAGGCTACAACGAAATATGATGTTCCGGGGGCATTACTTCATAATACCATTGCACAAGTCATGAGAGAACGACCTCTAAGTGTCGTTTGAAAAGTAATATTGTATTGTTTAGACTCCAATGCACATCAAGCTAGCACCT
>BQNB010122321.1:0-20304 GCA_026074375.1 Tanacetum coccineum
TGAGAGTTGTGGCTTCTGCAAATGTCATGATACCTGGGCCATAAAAGATGGAAACTGCAACCCACCTGATGCTGCACTTTGAAGAACCATATGTGTTGAACTTAGAAATACCCCCATTTTTTGGCTAATTGTCTTTTATCTCTTATATACTTTGAGATTAGTAATGTTTGAATTGAAACTTCACTTCTTATGTAATCAATTTGCTAGAAAATGAAGCTCCGCTGCAACGCGCGGGTTATCATGCTTGTTTTTTTCTTAATTTGTCGGGTGAGTAGAGAATTAGATAATACATAAGAAACATCCAATGGTTCATTCACTTTTTTGTTTGTTAAAAGATAAAAAGTGCATAATTTCATTCACATGTGTATGTTATATATCATTAGTATGAGTCCCTTTGTAAAACCTTCAAATGGACCTCTCAATTAGTTTTTGTCTTGAAATAGTCTTTAAACCATTTCGTACTTTCTCCTCCTATTGTCTCAAACTCTCGAGTAAATGGTATTTTGGTTTCTACCAAATACTTCTTTTCTAAAATAGGAAGAACATAGACAAGGTCAATAACTATGCTCTAGGAACACAACGAAAGTATGTAATTGACATATACTTATTCTCCTTTTGCAATTGTGCTTGCATAATTGACCGCCTTCAACAATGATGAATAGAATGTTATGTGAGTGCCCACTTATGATTGCTATGATTTTTATACTATCCACAAGTGGGTTGTACCTTACCGAGATGCAAAAAAATTGAGCATACCATTATATAGCACATCTTTGTGGAATAATGACCCACCTTTTGCATATCATGTTCTTGATTCATTGATCAAATTTCAGGTATTGTTTGGTTATAGTTCGAATTTGTTGTTATAGTTATTGATGACGTATAGTATGAACACCAAGCTTACTGGGCTTAGTTTATAATATACGCATATGGGCCCAGGCCAAATACAACAAATAGCCGGACTACTAAGCCTGACAAGGGTCATGCTCTGGATATTCCAAAGACGCACGTGAGTATCTTCAAAGCCGCACCCGTTGCACCTCCGCGGACAAACACTGACCGCGGAAGAATACTCGCGTCCGCAGATACGATTACACGTGGACCCTTGCCCGACAAGGGACCCACTCCGGCCACCAACAGTTACAAGTGAAATACTAGGAAACCCTAGTATTGGGCTTGCCTATAAATAGGGGTCGTTTCACACCCCAAAAAGGTACATTCTGTCTGATCATTAATACACACACATACTCTGACATTCTCTGACAAACATGTATACTTACTCTCACGCCGGAGCTTAATCGCGGGGTCTGCCCTGCGGTAAGGCTAACGGTTTACTCTCATTTGTGCAGATTACCATCTCATTACTTGGATTAGTACAAGATCAACATCATATTCTATCTCTTCACCCCCTACACGCTTTTTGTACTAACAAGTTGGCGCCATCCGTGGGACCGATATAACTGCGTTCCTTGAAAATACTCACCATGAGCAATCACGAACAACCTACCCCTAGCCATCCCAAGTCTGATGTGCGGAATACGGCAGGGAAGAACAAACAAACCCCCCAGGGCTCCGCGAGAACTACATCCGCTGTAGATCTCGAAGAGTTCTGCGAAAAGCACTATGAGAAACTACTACCAATCATGGCAGATAAGTATGAGTATGAGCAGAAAAAGAAAGAAAAGCTGGAGGAAGTAAAAGCGAGGCTTAACTTTGGCGATGCCCGGAAGAAGAGCACTAGGGCGCAGGAATCAGCGTATTCTGAGTCCAGGACAATATCGCCAAGAAGACAGAGACGCTCTCGCAGCCCGCGCCACAATTCTAGCGTCTTCACTAGGTTGAGGCGTGAAAGGTCAAGATCGCCACGGCATGAATACAATAGCAAGGCAAGAAGAGAAAGCACCGTGTTCAAAAGACTCGGAAGCAGAGGACGGAGCACATCTGCGCACTCCGATAGCCGTCAGGAAAGCTCAAGGTATACGGAAAATCACTCTGAAAGCGAAGATAGTGAAGGAGGGCACTGGAAGTCTAAATTACGAAGAAAAAAGTCCAGTGTCGAAGATGATGATTGGTGTGTAAGTTTTATATACCTAAAATATATATAAAATATATTAATTCAAAAAGCAATTAAGAAAATTCCCTAAGGAAAATTCACTTCTCAAAAATATATATAATATAATATATAATACGTATATTAAACCGGGTAAATATGATCACCCGGGTCGTTTCCCCAACGACTAGTGAAATTGAAACCTCGTTTAAGCTTGGATTCTGATTTGAATAAAGCAAAGATATTTTTGATAATCTATATCTACTAAATAAAAGCAATTTAGACAATTAAACAAATACGGGAAACAAATAAATCGTGACAATTAAGCAAGTAAACTAAATTTTAACCCCTAAAAGTGTAAACTAAAATTCTAAACCTAAGATAAGACAAAAGAAAATTTTAGGAAGAAGAAAGTACTATTTTTGGCTTTTTAGATTGAAAGATATGATTAATCTAAAATTTAAGCTAATTAAAAACTATAAAAATATTAAAAATAAAGTCCTAAAAATTTTATAAAAATTACACTAATTAAAGAAAATGTGCAGAAATTTTCTAAAAATAAAAGCCCTAATTTTTATCTTTTTATAAAAGTTTAATTAAACTAATTAAAAGCTAAACCCTAATTATTAATAAAAATAATAAATTTAACTAAAACTTAACTAAAGACTTAATTAAGGACTAACTATGCGAATACTAGAGGGACTAATGGAGCAAAGATACTAACTGATGAAGGACTAACTGAAAAACAATAAAAAACTAAAAATTACAAAACCAGTCCCTGAGGACCTAACCCGACTTCAAATTAAATCCTATTAAGCCTTAAAAATAAGTTGAGAACAAAAAGTGCTTAAAATCAAAAACTTATAAAAGCAAAGTTGTAAAGGAAGCTAGGGAGAACAACTTTAACAAAAACACTATGGTCTGAAACTCAAAGATAAGCTCTAAAAGAGCTTCTCAATAAGCTGTTACAGAATCTAGGGGTTTGGGATATGTTTTACTAAAACAGCTATAATAAGCTCAAATTAAGCTCAATGTGAAAAAGCAAAAAGCTTATATTCTGGATAGCTTATATAATGTGTATGAACTAGATAAGATAAGAAAAAACTAACTGAAAAAAACAGAGGGGAAAGCTAACTAAAATTTGGGGGATCAAAGTAGGCAACTCAGGAAAAGACTTAAACATCAAAAACCAAATGAGCTGAAATGCTTAAAATACCAAAGTTGAAGATGAACTTTTAGAAACTTAATAACCTTCCTCTAGACTATGAATCAAATCATTAAAATAGTTACTACAACTTAAGATTTTTAAAACTTAAAGGCTAGTTTTATTTACTACTGTTTTTGGGGCTTTTTAAGTTTTTAAATGACAATGACAGCCAAATTTTAACGTCTAGGAAAATAAGCTAGGAAATAGATTTAAGGGACTTAAATCTAAACTAAACTATAAACTATACTCTTAAAATGCTAAAGCTAAACTATTAAATTCTAAAATTGATGGCTTAATTGGGTCTTAAACATCCAATCAGTACCTAACTAATGTTAGTACTGCTGGTTGCAATTTGCAAAAACAACAAAAACTTAAGTGGCAGGATACTTAGGGAAAAACTTGCACTAAGACATTTCTTAGCTGAATGTGTACAAACACAAATTCAAGCACACACTAAGCCGTTAAAGACTAGACTCAATATTAAGCAATCAAATCTTAAACTACAAAGTACCCTGGTGCTGGTACAAACATAATAAGCCATAATTTGATGAAAATTGAAAACTAATTCTTAAAATCTATATTCCTACTGAAAAAAAAATGGAATCCAAGCTAACTCAAATAAATTGCACAAACACTTTTGACTTTATAAGGTCAAATAAGCCTATGCCAAACACTCCTTCATGCACATGATAGATTTGAAAAAGCTCTTTAAATGAACTTAACTAATTAGATCCTTGACACCAGATAATAAACAGCTTACAACTAACTTAAATAGCATAATCTAACAACTGAATTAAGCTAAAATGAAAGATCTAAGATTATGCTAACTAATATTTTTGGTTTTTAAAGGATTATTAGGACAGAAATTTAAACTCAAGTTCTAAAGCTTATTTAAACTAAAACAGATGAAGAAATATAACTAATAAGCACTAATAGAGATGATTAAACACTAATAAGCATGTAGAATAAGCTAATAAGCAATCCTACACTATTAAGCTAGAAATGAAATTAGGAAAAGTAAATGAAAACTTACTTGTACCTCAGCTTAACAAAGGCATAAACTGCTCTTAGAGCTTATCTACTAGCTCTCCTAGCTTATTAATAAGCTAGGAGTAAAAGTCCATCTTTGACCCTTCCATGACTGGTCAAACATCCATAAAGCTTCAAAGTCCAAATAGCAAAGGTATGTAAATTAAACTGGATTTTAAAATTTAAAGTAGGAATTAGACTAATTAAAACTCATTTTCAGCTTAGAGACTGAAAGAGCTTAATATGAGCTTATGATAAGAAAACAGTAATGAAGAGCTTATTAAGGGACAAAAGTAGCTTAATGAAAATTTTAGAACAAGGCTTGATTAAAACTGAAAGATGATTACAAAGCTTTTAAAACTGAAAATTACATAATACTTTAAAAGAGAAATTACATTTGAAAAAGTAAATCAGCTAACATTAAGCTAAAAATTAACTAATTTATCCTACTCCTACATAGTGAATGCGTGTGATAGTGAGGGCTTTATATAGCCTTGTTGAGAAGGTTCTAGCCTTGTTGCCCACTCCTTTCAATCATGGCCTTCTAAATTTCCAATCATTGCCAAATGATTAAGGGTCGTTGGATCACATATGTGCACACACGGATTGCCAGCGTGGCAATTTCAGTGATGTGACATTGTTGTGTTTCTTCATTGATGAGTAAATTAGAGTAAAATTGTACTTCTCTTGTGCTTTCTTCCTCTTGTGCTCGATCTCTCTATGCGTCTTGGCCAATAGGAGCTTGATTTGACTGATTTGTCCATGATATCTTGATATAGACCACTTGAATAGACGTCCTTGCCCCTTAATTTGGAAAAGCCCCTTGTTTTTGACAGCTTGGTAAATGGAGATGATGATGAATAGTACTAGGATCTTGGCGCCAAGTTTTTAACTGAAAAAGGTAAAATTCAGTTGTAACTTTGGTGTAATTGCAAATCCAGTCCTTCTCTTTCCTTTGTCCAATTTTAGTTATAAAGGGACTTTGAAAAATACAAGTTTGGCCCTTGTGGTTTATGAAAAAGGGAAGTGGGCTAAGGTTTTGGGCTTTAGGATCCGGGTAAGGCCCAATTAGAGGTGAGGGGCCATTTATGAACTTTTCTGAAACTTGAGGGGCTTAAGTGGAATATTTTGGGCCTTGTTGACTTTTGTTGACCATGATTGACTAGAGTAGACTGTAGGTTTGACTTTTCCTGGCTTTGCTTCCGGCTTTTGTGCACTCCTTCGTTCTCGTGTCCGTGTTTGTTTGTTTTTGATGGTTTTCTTGTGATTTCTGATATATCCGTACCTGCACACACAAAACACAAATACAAGCATATTTTTGGTCTGTTTTGGGTTTATTTGGGTCATTTTAGGTATAAATGGATATGTGTATTCTACACTTATCACTTTACCTGAAGGAGCCAAGAACTTTATTGTTTATTGCGATGCTTCGCATAAGGGATTAGGTGATGTGTTAATGCAGAACGAGAAAGTGATTGCCTATGCATCACGTCAATTGAAGATCCATGAGAAGAATTACACAACTCATGATCTGGAGTTAGGAGCAGTAATGTTCGTTTTGAAGATTTAGAGGCACTATCTGTACGGAACAAAGTGTATCGTGTTCACTGATCACAAAAGTTTGCAACACATATTTGATTAGAATGAATTGAACATGAGGCAACGTCGTTGGTTAGAGTTGCTCAATGATTACGATTATGAGATTCGTATCACTCGGGAAAAGCAAATGTAGTGGCTGACGCTTTAAGCAGAAAAGAACGAATTAAGCCATTACGGGTTTGAGCCTTAGTGATGACTATTGGTTTGGATATTCCTAAGCAAATATTGGAAGCTCAGACTGAGGCGAGAAAACCAGAAAACCTTTTTTGCTAAAGATGTGGGACGTATGCTGATTGAAAATCTAAGGGTATCATACAACCCCAAAAAGGAAAAGTTGGAACCGCATGCTGACGGAACACTGTGTTTGAATAACAGAAGTTGGTTGCCGTGCTATGGTGATCTAAGGACTCTGATTATGCATGAGTCCCACAAGTCAAAATATTATGTCCATCCGGGTTTCGATAAGATGTACCAAGACATGAAGAAATTATATTGGTGGCCCAACATGAAAGCCGACATTGCCACCTATGTTAGCAAGTGTTTGACGTGTTTGATGGTCAAAGCTGAACATCAAAAACCATCTGGTTTGTTGGTGCAACCTGAGATTCCTCAATGGAAGTGGGACAATATCACTATGGATTTTTGTTCCAAGCTACCAAGGACGTTCAAGTGGTTTATGATACCATTGGGTGAATTTAGATCGTTTTACCAAGTCGGCACACTTTTTCCCATTGAGGGAGAACGATCTATGTGACCAAATTGGCATGATTATATGAAGGAAGTAGTCACGAGACATAGAATACCAGTCTCAATCATTTGTGACCGTAACGGTAGATTTACGTTGAATTTCTGGAGGGCATTCCAAAAGACTTTAGGTACTCGTTTGGATATGAGTATGGCTTACCATCCGAGATGTTGGTAGAGCGAAAGAACCCATTCAATACACTAGATGATATGTTACGCGCCTACGTAGTTAGATTTTGGAATGGTTGGGAAAGGTATTTACTGCTGATCGAATTTTCTTATAACACATAGTTATCACGCAGCATTTAAAGCTGCCCCTTCGAGGCACTTTATGGTCGGAAGTGTCGTTCCATGTTGTAGGGCCGAGGTCAGGTGTCACTAAGCTCACGCGTCCTGAAATTATTCACAAGACATGGAGTAAGATTGTTAAATAAGCAAAGATATCAGTTCGCTCGTGATCGCCAAAATAGTTACGTCGTTGTATGCATAAGCTTTATGAATTTCAGTTGGTGACTGAGCATGTTGATGGTATCACCTTAGAAAGGGTTTCCATTTTGGCAAACAGGGGAAGTGGAACCCGTGTATACTAGGACCTTTCAAGGTGGTTGCCAATAGTGGGACCGTTGCTTATAGGCTGAACTTCCCAAGAATTAAAGCAGGGTCTCATAGAAAACATGTTTCACCTATCAATATGAAGATATATTTATCGAGAGCCGTTGGATGAAATACACATTGACGATAAGCTTCATTTCGTTGAAGAACCAGTAGAGATTATGGATTGTAAAGTCAAGTGGTTGAAGGAAAGTTGCATCCCAATTATCAAGGTTTGATGGAACTCTAGGAGAGGTCCTGAGTTCACATGGGAACGTGAAGATCAATTCAAGAAGAAGTATCCGCGCATCTTCATCCAATACCACGTCTTAAAGCTTTGAGGACAAAGCTCTTTTAACGGAGGAAGACTGTAACAATCTATTATTTCAGGTCATTTTGCGACTTCGATTATTCAATTATTTATTTTTAGGGTTTTACGCATTTACCTTTAATTTCAACCGTTTAGTTAAATCGCGTAAACTAAAAATCAACAATCAGGTATAATGGGCACCTAACAATAAAAGTTTCAATCAAGCAAGATGATATTATTTTTACGAAAGTTAATAATAAACTTTTTATATTTTTTTTTTATTTGGTACGTAAAACGTTTTCGTTTTCCACAATAAAAACATTTAGGCATACATGTAGCTACTTAGTACCTATTCATACTCAATTAAAATACCCACATTTATACCAATACTCAAATTTCACTATTATTACCTAAGAATATAATATTTGGTCTCGTAATAGAAAATGAAAATCTTTTTTAACTTTTGCATCTTGCATGTGTTGATATTATGTTACAAGCATCCATTACACGAACTAGAAAACCCTTTTACAAATAGGACCTCAGGAACCATCTAATTCTTAACAGGCTTCATCCCCCCCCCCCCCATGGGATCCCATTCAATTGGTTACCAAACCACAATAATACATGGATTTTATACATGGTTTTGATAGATATTTTAGCTATATAAAGCCTCTCATTCCAAGAACACTCAACACACTCCATTTTATTAGGAAAAAATCATCAAAACCCTTCCGTGTGCCTTCATAGCAACGTCTCAAACTACACCCTAAATAAATTCATAGTTGATTTCTCAATATTACAAGTATACAAGGGTTTATATTAGGCCATGTCTAAGGTGTTACATAGGGTATTAGAAGTTGGTAGGGTGATTATAAAGGGTTTGTAACCAGTGACAAGATTTATGGATGTTCAAGTAATAGTTAGGGTTTTATATCATAAGAATGTAGGGTTAACAATTCGTGTCTTGATTGTTTTTATCATTCACTCATCATATTAAGGTCTTCTATAAACACTAATCTCTTCAAAGTAATCATATAATAATTTATATAATTGTTATATGGTTAATCATCACCTAGTTGTATTTTATACATGTTTATAAAATATTGCAAGTTTATATAAACTAAGTAAATAAGTGTTCATGTATATTATGAAGTTTAAAACAGAAGGACATGTTTTATTTAAGATTTATAAGGCAATGGATAATTTTTATAAAATTTTTTGTTAAGTTATGGTTAAACTATTTATTTATTAAAAATATATTATTAATAATAAACATGAGGGACATTTTTCTTAGACCTTTTGACTATATTATGGTTTACATAAACTCAAGGACTTAAATATATACAGATGTGCTAATACATTAATTGAAGACTTGTAGCAAATTAGTTAAGTTAAAAACTTATAAAAACAATTTTTCAAACATTTAAATTAAACCTACTGTTTTGATTTGAAAAATATAATATTTATTTTATATTTTATTAAAATAGTAATTTATGACGATTCTTAAATCTATTGAGAATCTGAAAATCCGAGTTATATCGAAGGAGGTTATTAGGGAAATTTTTAAGTTTACGATAAAAGTATTTTTAATAAAGAGTAATTTGATAAAATAAACAAGTTATGTTCATTTTAGGTATGTTTTTGAAAAAAATTTTACGTTAGATTGAACTTTTAATTACAAAGACATGCATATAAGGATCACTAAAACGGGAATTAAAATGGAGGAGATATGATCTTTTACTCGATTTTAAGAATAAATTTATAAAAAGTGTGTTTATAAATTTTACCCACTGTTACTGTTCATAAAACAATTAGTGAATATTATAAGTGATATTTTGTTAGATTTCTCAATACGATTCCATACATATAAAAGACATAAAAACGGATTAAACGAATGAGTTACGTTTATTACGAGGTTACAACAATTAATTATATAACAGTAGTTTTATATAATTATAATAAACAGTAAAAGTTATGTTCTATCATTTGCTTAAATATTATACTTGTATATTTTGATAGATTTTTTTAATACGAAACCGTGGGCATAACGAACGTATAAAACGGAGTTAAAACACGAATGTTATGAATTTATGAAAATTATATTCCTCTTGTGCACTATTTTCCAACATGAATAGTGTTAGTTCGTTTTTAATAAAAAAACTTTACAAAAACAATGTGGTATCACTTATTTAACTATTCTTTATTTGTTTTTAATTTTATAAATATTATTTTATAAACAATTAAATTATTTATTAATAATGTAATTATTTAAATATTAAATCAATATTTTTTAGCATTAATAAAAATCGTTGGAAAGTAGACTATTTTTACAAATACAAGTTCAAGGATATTATTTTTCAAAGTACAAATTTTATTGTGTATTTTTATAAAATTAAACACAGACATGTTTAGGTGGTGATGTAAATATATAAAATTATATGTGGTGTTAGTTATTCAAGTACTTGTACTCATACGCCTATAATTTAATTAGTTGTATTTCGGACTATACGTGACGATTTTCATATTGATTTATATATCAAATACATGCAGAGTGAGTTCATAGCTCATTTTTTTACAATTCAATGATTTACAATTCTAGGGTGAGAAACATGCATTTGTTTTACATTTGGACGCAAGTACAGTTTAAACAAATTATGAGTTTGCCTAAGTAGCTATAACCTACTATGCCCATGAATCATGAACTGTTATTTACTGGTAGTAAGTGCGAATGTTATGAATAGATCTATTTGGGATTGACATCCCCGTTCGGGTGAGTTGCGCTCACTAGTTTCTGAGGTACCGAAGCGTCGGAATGTATACTAGTCAGTAACTATTTGGGATGTTGCGGGTTGAACATCTACACGGGCACATTATTGGCATTAAATTGCACACATACATGTTGTAGCTTTAGTGTCATGAGCTTAGTGCATTTCGTAATTACATTTTGAGATTATTGTAATGTGTACATGTCTTGCACTTGTAATCTTTTGCGGTCCAACTTTTACATACTTAAACCTGTGAATTCATCAACTTTATGTTGCGTTTAAAAGATATTTTTTCTCAGAGTCAATAAGGCAAGAACAAGGATACATTGGTGGTCATTATTTTGGAGGTAACGTATTATAAAGATTTTAAGATGTCTTTACATTTTTGGAGGTTTTGTTATGTATTAAAATCTTACAGATATCAAGGATAAAAAAGTTAAAAGCCATGGGCTTTTTTGTTACAACAATATAATTAATTCAATGTATCATTTTAAATGATCTCCATAGAGGAGGTGTTCCTCATATCTTGTGCTTTGATTTATGATGTAACACTCTCGACCCCTTATTTGCTGCGACTTATTTGGGGGTGTTACAGATGGGTATCTATAGAGCCAAAGGTTATAGAGATCCAGCGTTAATTATTTTTACTGTGGACTATAACCGTTCAAAACATTGTAATAATACAAATGTTTGTACAGGACATACATACACTATTTGGTTGCATTAATTGGTTAAACTAAATGCTTACATGACCTATATACATGTTTATATAATATTACGTATATTACTATACTGGTCTTATATAATATACTTATATAAGTTTATTTTATTGTTTTAGCAGTCATGTCTTCATCGACAGTTACCTACACATCGATATCTAGTGAGTACGAGGAGCCATCAGACGCAGGTTCTCCCAGAGTCGTTATCTACGGATACGACGGATTACCTATGCACACAGTAGACACATATGTGGAAGCCGCTCTTCAGGCTCCCGAGCAGGCACCACCATCTCCAGATTATGTACCGGGTCCTAAGCACCCACCTTCTCCAGACTATGTGCCTGGCCCTGAGGAGCCAAAGCAGGCATCGCTTTCTCCAAACTATGTACCTGAGCCTGAGTACCTAGAGTACTTGGTGTCATCTGACGTGAGGGCACCTATGGAGGATTTAGCCTTTACAGATGATGCTCACCTGACAACCCTATCACCAGGTATATTGCTGACTCTGGATTAGAGGAGGACCTAAGGAGGTTCTTTCCGTTTTATCCTCGACGATGGGGGGAGTTGAATGGGTGTTGAGATGAGTCATCCGATGATGATGAGGATGACGATGATGAGGAGCAGGAGGATTCTGAGGATGTTGACGAAGAGGAGGAGGAGTATCCAGCTCCGATCGATTCTTTTCTTATACATGTTGTTGACCCTGTCTCTTTAGCTAAGGATATAAAGGCATTCAAGACCAATGAGTCTGCACTTACATCGGTACCATCACCTAGGCGTCGCACAGCTAGGATCTCCATCCGACCTTAGATACCGATGTCAGATACTGCTGAGGCACTCATTGCTGAGTATGCTTCTACACCAACTCCACCATCACCACCACCACCACCATCTCTACTTTCTCCACTCTCAATCACCGCTCCCTCAGATTCCCTCACCACCCTTACCACTACCATCACCACATACTACTAGCCCTACATATGCTGAGGCACCATTGGGCTACAGAGCAGTCGGGATTCGGTTAAGAGATCCATCACCATCCACCCATCATCCATCAGAGATATCATTCACAACCCCTATTGCTACCATCTACTACCACATAGAGATGATCTTCCTGAGGCGGAACATGCCGTTGAGAAGAGAACTGTTTCACTACTCCCACGGGTAGATTTGAGGTTAGGGAAAGTTTGTCAGCTGCTGCGGGGGGGGATCTAGGCGGTGACTATACTCTAGCCCATACAGATGATTATGGACTTATTGATACGATGGATGCTAGTATACGTGCTTCTAAGATTAGAGTGATGACCGCCATAGGTGTGGTTAATGACAGGGTTACAAATCTTGCTACTACTCAGAGGCAGGATGCTCAGGAGCTTTATGTGCGTTGTGAGGTTTGCACAGTTTTGACCGAGCCTTGCTGGGAGCTCGGGTTTCTATATTGAGGAGGGAAAGGTAGATACTTTTGTCGATGGCTTTTTCTTACGAGCATGAGGCGTTATTGCCGACAGCATAGTTCACTTAGAGGGCTGGAATCCATGCTATGGAGTCCAGATTAGCTCCTTTCTGAGGGACGACAGATGTACTACAGAGGCAAAGGGATCAGAGTTGAGGGAAGATTGATGGCCACATTTAGCACGAGAATGACAGGTTATGAAGATCCTTGTACGTGTAGCAGAGCAGGACTTTGGATGGACCAGAGGATGCTGGTAGTAGATGTTAGTATGGTATCATTTGTTAGTTCTTCTGTATAGCCTGTTAAGTTTTATGGTACTCCCATCTAGTAGGATGTATGATCTTTTGTCATTGTTTAGCTATTATTGTATGGCTGTAGTATATGGGGTCTCCCCAAACTAGGCTTGCCTTGGACCATATTTTCTTTGTTTCTCACTGTACTGGTCATTGTAACAAACTATCATGTATGATTTCACATTTTATTTATATGGATGTTGATTTATTTATATTCTTTTTTGTTTTCATTCTTTTTTTTATTCTCTACGGTGTGTTGTGATCTCATTTTATTTATTGTTGCAATATGTTCATGTACGCAATTTATCGATTTTTATGAAAATCTAACGTGTATTATATTTTCTTGTGATTTAAAGAAAATGCCACCAAAGAAAAGAATCGCCACAACAACCACCACTACCCCTATGACCGATGCTCAACTTAAGGCACTATTGCCACAGGGTTGTTGATGCATTGGCAGTGACGCAGACAGAGACAGGATGGCGACGACAGTCGTGATTAGGGAGTGACTGTAGTAGGCGACAGAATAATAAAATGCTTGTTGCTTGAGAGTGTACCTTCAGGACCTTCTCAAATGTCAACCCTAATTCTAGGGACTAAAGCAGTTGTTGGTCTTACTCATTGTTAAAATGATTGAATTCTGTATTTCATATCAGTAATACCACAGTGCTGTCAATCAAGTTTTTACTTGTACTCTAAGGGAAATGCTTTACTTGGTGGAACTCCTACGTTAAGACTGTTAGCGTGATGTTGCATACGCAATGATAAAAACCATTGGAAAAATATGATGATCTGATAAATATGCCAGAGGCGAGATTAAGAAGCTAGAATTAAATATGAAACTTAAGGTGAAGTGCACTAATGTGGAAAGTTAAGCCAGTGTTTCCAAGGTTGGCATTGATTTGCTCGAGAATGTTTCTTGAAGAATCAGATGAGTTATAATAATATGTTGGTGGTCTTCCTGACATGATCCAAGGAAGTGTGATAGCATCTAAGCCCAAGAAGATGCATGATGCAATTGAGTTTGCAACCGAACTGATGGATCAAAAGATCCGTACTTTAGCTGAACGACAAGTTAGATTACAAGGGTTTGAGGGACACTTTAAGGAAACAATTCTCAAAACCAACAGCAACCTTTCAAAGGCATAATGTGGCACGGGCCTTACTGCAGGGACTGGGGAAAAAGAAACCGTATGAGGATTCATACCTCTGTGCCCTAAATGCAATCCATCATGATGGTACAGTGTGCTCCCAAGTGCGTAAACCTATAGAGGATGGCCCATATAACCAGAGTCTGTAGAAGCCCAGCTGCTGCTGCCAATCAACAACTAGAGAAACCAATGGGCAATTAAAGAGTTCTCACTGCTTTGAGTGTGGAGCTCAAGGCCATTTATAGAGTAATTTCCCGAAACTAAAGATAAAGATCTCAGGGAAAGCGGACAGCAATTTGTAATGATGTGGCAAGAGCTTATGGAAGTGGGCACTGCAGGGAAAACCTTGAGCTCAATGTTGACTCGGGTACGTTCCTCTAAACAACCGTTATGCATCAAATTTTCTTTGATAAGGTGCCGATAGGAGTTTCGTGGCTACTACATTTAGTTCTTTGATAGATATCATCCAATACACTAGACCATTGTTATGACGTCGGAGTTAGCCGACGGTTAGAATAGTTTAGAGTTATACACATATACGGGGTTGCACTTTAAATTTCTTGAATCAACTTCAACATTAGACTTAATGCACGTAGAGATGGGTAGTTCGTCATATTTGGCATGAACTGGTTATCAAAATACTCATGTTGTATCGTTTGTCACGAGAGATCTTTTGTATTCCTTGGAAAATGAAATCTTAATTGTTCGCAAACATCATTCTCGTGCACAATACGCAAAGTATTTTTCTAAAAGGATGTCATGTCTTTTGGCACATGTTACTGCAAATAAGGCTGAAGACAAGTCAGAGGATAAGCGACTTGAAGATGTACCTATTGTTCGAGATTTCCCCGTAGTATTTCCCGAGGACTTGTCGGGTATTCCACTAACCCAAAAAGTGGAATTCCAAATCGATTTTTGTACCTGGTGTGTCCTGTAGCACGGGCGCCTTATCAATTGGCTCCGTCCGAGATGAAAGAATTGCCGGATCAACTGCAAGAGCTTTCCGACAAAGGCTTTATAAAACAGTCCTCACTTTGGGGAGCTACGAATCTTGTTGGTCAAAGAAGAAGAGGTCATTCTGAGTCTATGCATCGATTACGAGAATTTAAATTCGCTAACGGTGAAGAATGTATCGCTTTAAAGATTGATGACTTGTTCGATCAACTTCAAGGGTCGAGTGTCTACTCAAAGATCGACCTGAGATCGGGTTATCATCAACTGAGGGTTCATGATGAAGACATTACGAAGACCGCATTCAGAACTCGATATGGACATTCTGAATTTCAAGTTATACCGTTTGGTTTGACTAACGCACCGGCTGTATTTATGGACCTCATGAATCAGGTGTGCAAACCATATTTGGACAAATTCATGATTGTCTTTATTGACGACATTCGAATTCACTCAAAAATGCAACCATGAGCAAGACGAGTATCTCAAGTTTATATTGGAAAATGCTTAAGAAGGGGAGTTGGTATGCAAAATTTTTAAAATAAAAAAAAACAATGCAAATTTTGGATTCTAAAAGTAAGTTTCCCCCCCCCCTTTCCTTTCCCCCCCTTTTTTTTTCTTTTTTCTTTTTTCCTTTTTTTTTTTTTTTTTTCCATTTTCCCTTTTTTTTTTTTTTTCCCATTTTTTTTCCCCCCCTTTCCTTTTTCCCTTTATTCCCCCATCGGTAAAGTAATTGACAGTAAGGGCATTCACGTGGTCCGCCAAGATAGAGTCTATAAAAGATTGGGCATCACTAAGTCACACGAGATCCGTATAATTTTTTAGGTATTACAGGTTACTTATCAAAGGTCATTGAAGGATTTTCAAAGATCGCCAAATCAATGACCAAGAAAAGAAGGTCGTGTTTGATTGGGGTGACAAACAAGAAGCAGTTTTCCAACTGTTGAAGGAAAAGTTGTGCAGTGCACCTATCTTGGCTTTACCTGAAGGAGCTGAGAACTTTGTCGTTTATTGCGATGCTTCGCATAAAGGATTAGGTGCTATGTTGATGCAGAACGAGAAAGTGATTGCTTATGCATTACGTCAAATGAAGATTCATGAGAAGAATTACACGACTCATGATTTGGAACTAGGAGCAGTAGTGTTCGCTCTAAAGATCTGGAGGCACTATCTATATGGAACGAAGTGTACCGTGTTCATTGATCACAAAAGTATGCAAAACATCCCTTGATCAGAATGAATTGAACATGTAGGACACGTTCGTTGGTTGGAATTTTCTCAGTTGATTATGATTGTAAGATTCGTTATCACCCGAGAAAAGAAAATGTAGTGGCTAATGCTTTAAGTAGAAAGGAACAAATTAAGCCATTACGGGTTCAAGCCTTAGTGATGACTATTGGTTTGGATCTTCCCAAGAAATTTTGGCAAGCTCAGATGAGGCAAGATAACAGGAAAAAACCTCGGTGCCCTGAAGATGTAGGAGGTATGCTGATTGAAAATTTAAGAGAATCAGACAACCCCAGGAAGGAAAAGTTGGAACCACGTGCTGACGGAACGCTGTGTTTGAATAACAAAAGTTGGTTGTCGTGCTATGGTGACCTAAGGGCTTTGATTATGCATGAGTCCCACAAGTCAAAATATTCTGTTCATCCGGGTTCCGACAAGATATATCAAGACATGAAGAAATTATATTGGTGGCCTAACATGAAAGCCGACATTGCCACCTATGTTAGCAAGTGTTTGACGTGTTTACAGGTCAAAGCTGAACACCAAAAAGCATCTGGTTTGTTGGTGCAATTTGAGATTCCTCAATGGAAATGGGACAATATCACTATGGATTTTGTCACCAAGCTACCAAGGACGTCAAGTGGTTATCATACCCTTAGGGTAATTGTAGACCATCTTAACAAGTCTGCATACTTTTTACCGATGAGTAAGAATGACTCTATGGAAAATTGGCAAGATTGTACATGAAGGAAGTAGTCACAAGACATGGAATACCAGTCTCAATCATTTGTGACCATGTTGGTAGATTTACGTCGAATTTCTAGAGGGCATTTCAAAAGACTTTAGGTACTCGTTTGGATATGAGTATGGCTTACCATCCGCAGACCGATGGACAGAGCGAAATAACCATTCAGACACTAGAAGATATGTTACGCACCTACGTGGTAGATTTTAGGAATGGCTGGGAAAGGTATTTACCGATGATTGAATTTTCTTATAACATTAGTTAATCAGGCTAGCATTAAAGCTTCCCCATTCGAGGCACTTTATGGTCGGAAGTGTCGATCACCTGTTTGTTGGGCCGAGGTCGGAGACGCTCAGCTCACCGGTCCAGATTTTATTCACGAGACAACCGAGAAGATTATTTAAATCAAGCAAAGAATTCAAGCCGCTCGTAATCGCCAGAAAAATTACACCGATGTGAGGCGTAAACCTTTAGAATTTCAAGTTGGTGACCGAGTCATGTTAAAGTATCACCTTGGAAAGGGGTTATCCATTTTGGCAAACGGGGGAATTAAACCTGACGTATATTGGCCCTTTCAAGGTGTTAGCTAAAGTGGGAACCGTTGCTTACAGACTAAAACTTTCTCAACAACTAAGCAGGGTTCATAGTACATTTCATGTATCCAATCTAAAGAAGTATTTATCTGACGAGCCGTTGGCAATTCCGTTGGATGAAATACACATTGACGATAAACTCCACTTCGTTGAAGAACCAGTAGAAATTATAGACCGTGAAGTCAAACGGTTAAAGCAAAGCCGCATCCCCAACATCAAGGTTCGATGGAACTCTAGGAGATGTCCTGAGTTCACATGGGAACGTGAAGATCAATTCCGGAAGAAGTATCTGCATCTCTTCACAAAAGCCGCACCCTCGACAAGTGCCGCATCTTGAGCCTTGTGGACAAGGCTCCTTTAACGGGAAAAGACTGTAAGATCCCGTTATTTCAAGTCATTTCCCGACTCAATACTTGCCATTATTTATTTTTAGGCTTTTACCCATTTACTTTTAATTTTCATCGTTTAGTTAAATCGTGTAAACTAAAATTCAACATTCAACGTAAACGGACATCAAACAAGTAAAAGTTTACGTCAAGCAAGTGTTATATAATTATTACGAGGATAATTTATAACTTTTCATATTTTATTTTCATTGGTTACGTAAAACGTTCGCGTTTCGCAATAAAATGCATTTAAGCGTACACGGAAGCACCAATACCCATCTATACTCAAACAAATACCCACTTTTATACCCAATACATAAAAATTAAATAATTCCTATACCACTAACCACATAGGGCCGGATTCATGTTAATAAAATACAAGACAAGAATTCAAATTTCACTTTCAATTAAATACACATGCTTATTTCCCCACTAAAAGTCTCATCCCTCCTAAAGAGGACAGCACCTTACACAAGTGTACCCTAAACCACTCTTTCAGCTATGGTTTAGCCTAAATAATCCTAGTATATAAAGATGTGCTAGCAAAGACTTAAACACATTTCCAATTGCAAGTAACTTCACAGTTTCTCTCTTGTTTCTCGCACTCATACCCACGGCTCATATAGTATTCCTAAGGTGTTCATAGTTTTGATTTTTCAAGTATACAAGTATTGTTGGGTATAATATTTAAGGTGTTGCAAGGTGGTTTGGAAGCTTGGGTATTATTTTGCAAGGGTTGTAACCAACAAGATAACTAGGGTTTTCTAGTTAGGGTTTTTGTCACACCCCGTCAATGGCAGAAACACGGAATGCGACGATACCATTCATCGCACAAGATACAAGATCATACACTTTACATTTTAAAAAGAAAAGATTTGGATTTACATTAACTTTACAAGTTATGACTTGGTAATAAAACAATTTTAACTCATCTTGACTCATCCCCCTTGGGTATACATCTTTGGTCTTCCAACCTCATTTACATACCTTAAATTGACACACCCGAAAATGATACTCAAAAATGTCAACGATAAAGTTGGTGAGCTCGTAAGTTTGACCTTAAACCCAAAAGCCGTGCCAATAATTCAAAACAGTGGACAATAGTGCAATATGACAGTGAATATATATGCAAATGAAGAAGTTAGGTAACTATATGTGTTTTGATTTTTTGTGTGAGTGTATTTTGGTATAAAAAATATATGTTTTTAATACTTAATCCAAATAAAAAACAAGTACTATACTCAAATATATCAAACAATTAGTTGCCCTAAAGTATTGGTAGCCCGAAAGTACTAGTTGCCCATAAGTTAAATTAAAGTAAATTAGCAAAATTACCAAAATGCCCAGTCGCCCAATATATGGTTGCCCTAATACTACTAGTTGCCCTATAAACATTATGGTACAAATACCTTACACAATACTATATACTTTTGTCCTTTAATATTAAAGTATAAGACATTTGGCACTTTCTTCTTAAGTTGCCGGTTGCCCTAGTTGCCTTGGGGTATTTTGAAAAAAAGTTTGTTTGGGTTAGAATGACATTTTCACCAAAAGGTGTGAACCCTTTTTAGAATTAGCCCTAAAGATAATTACAATCTCATGAAATATGTGATAATAAGTGCAAAGTAATATTTACCGATCACGATAACGAAATAATTAAAGACAAAAAAGTCATATGTAGAGAAATTAGAAAAGGAGGCTTATATGTGATGAAACTAGGAAACAAACTGGAAGATAAAATATGTCTTGCAACTTTAGATGAAAACTCCACCTTATGGCATAGAAGATTAGGTCACGCAAATATGCAATTAATTCAATCTTTAGTGTCTAAGGAGTTAGATAGAAATCTACCTAAGCTTAAATGCGACCGATATTTTTATGACGCTTGAAAAATTAGAAAGCAAACTCATGCTAGTCACAAAGCTAAAAATATAGTCTCAACCACTAGATGCTTAGAACTATTACATATGGACTTATTTGGCCCTTCCGCCATACGGAGTTATGGAGGAAATCGTTATACCTTAGTAATTGTAGATGACTACTCTCGATTTACATGGACTACATTTTTAGAAAATAAAACCGAAGCTTTCAAAAAATTTGAAATATTTAGTAAAATGATTCAAAACAAATTAGGATGTTCCATAATGTCAATTAGAACGGATCATGATTGTTGGATCGATTTACTGAAAAGATCTTAATCTTCAGCTTGCAAAGGGTTTGTTACTTTAGATGAATCTAGAGCAACAATAATGAAACACTGAGTAAACACTATTGATTATGCGGAATCTAATCAATAATGCTAAGAAGAACAATATTGAATATCACAAAAGAACTTTTATATTAAACTTTGAATATGCCTAGGTTACAGATTACAAACTATGATTACTATTTGATTTCTATGATATGTGTAGAACTATGTCTACTAACTATGCCTAGGGTTCCTTTTATAGACTAAGGAAATCCTAATGGGCTTTACAAAACGCGTATAAAG
>BQNB010122323.1:10077-20304 GCA_026074375.1 Tanacetum coccineum
AAACAAGCTATGTATTCTTTGACCTTAGCTAGGTACTTGACCATACTTTTGTTACAAGCTAAGAAGTAGCCGTTGATCTGGCTAGCTACTAGCCTAGAATCTAACCTTACTAATAAGGACACTACCCTCATTTTCTTGGCTATCCTCAACCCTGCTAGCTTTGCTTCGTATTCGTATTCGGCTTGGTTATTGGTACTATCAAAGTTGAGTCTCAGGGCATAAGTGTACTCCATCTTGGTTGGACTGGTAAGAACTAGGCCCGCTCCGGATCCCTTGGCATTAGATGCTTCGTCTGTATAAAGTACCCGTTCATCATGGCAATCCGCATGTTCATCTACCAACTATGAAATGTGCTTATGTACGACAGTGTTACTGTCGACCGGAATTTCATTAAGGAAATCCGCTAAGACTTGGCCTTTGATGTCATTATGGGGTTCATATGTTATGTCATATGCTCACAGCTCGATGGATTATTTTTCCAACTTCCCTGAGGATTCTGCTTTACTCAAGATTTGCTTGATTGGTTGATCAGTGATGACTTTTATGGGGTGAGCTTCAAAGTATCTCCTTAGTCTTATTGAAACGTGTAGTAATGACAGAGCTAATTTTTCTAGCAGAGCGTAATTTCGTTTCGCGTCATGCAGGGTTCTACTAACATAATGCATGGGACACTACTTCCCTTTTCGTTCGGAGATTAAAACCGCACTGACAGCTTCTTTCCAAACGGCGTGGAGAGAGATGGTAGGTTAATGATCATTTTTTTCAACTGCTGAAAAGCTTTTTCCGCCTCCTTTGTCCATCGGTAATCGCCCTTATTTTCCTTGGTTATGTTTTTCAATATTTCAAAGAAGGGAATGGACTTTTCGGCCGACCGAAAGAGAAAACAATTTAGCGCGGCTAGCTTACCTAACAAGCTCTGCATCTGGCCCCATGTATTAGGTGATTGCATTTCAGCGATAATCTTGGTCTTTGCGGGATTATCCCGAATGCCTTCATATGTTACCATGTAGCCCAAGAATTTTATTCTTCAACTCCGAATGAGCATTTTTTGGGATTCAATTTCATGTTGATCCGGCGGAGGTGGTCGAATGTTTTGGCCACATCGGCTATCATTTCTTTCTCGGTTTTTCTTTTAACAACCATTTCATCAACGTAGGCTTCCACGTTACTACCCATCTGTGATTGGAAGGCTGAATCTACAAGTCTTTGGTATGTCGTTGATTCGTCTTTAATAGTATATATATAGTAAAAGCAACTTAGCAAACTACTCTTGTGAAAGAGTAATAAGCTAATTACTAATAAAATAGATTTCCGGAAAGTATTGATTTAGAAAATTACCCTTAGGAAAGGATAAAGATCAGATCGTTCCCGATTCGTTTTCCCAACGAAGTGTGAAGATTGAAAATCTTGTTTCGGTTCGTGATCGCGTGCATGAATAATCGATATTTTGGATTTTAGATTCTAAATCTAACAGCGCAAGGGAAAGCATATAAGGGCACGCTAAACTAGAAATTAAGGCAATTTAAAAATCTAACGAGATTTTAAACAAATTAAAGTTAATTAAAAACTAAATTTCACTAAATAATTAACTAAAAATGACAAATTAAAACTCTAAAAACTCAAAATGAAAATTTCTAAACTAAAATGTATCAAACTATTTAAAAAAACAGAAATTACTTTTTTGAATTTTTAAACTAATTAAAACTATTTTTAAAACTAAATTAGACTAAAAATTAAACTAAAAATACTAAACTTAATTATAAAAATTGGAGAAAATTTCTAAAAATACTAGACACTATTTTAGAGGTTTACAAAGAAAAACAAGACAAAAAGCTAAAACCAATAAGCTGAGAAAAATCAAATAAGCTGTGTAAGCTAAATTCTAATGTGCATATAAGAAATTAATGGTGCAATGAATAAATGAAAAAAGTCCCAAGGGCGCAATGGTTAAGGTGTGTGTGTTGTGTAGGGGAGGTCACAGGTTCGAGTCCTGTGACTGTCCCTTTTTGCAAATTATTTTTTTTCTTTTTGAAAAAGCTAAAGATTAAGCTTAAATAAGAAACTTTAATAAATGAACTTATTACCAGAACTTATTAATAAGCAAGAAAAAGACACTTTGAAAGTGACAGTTTGCTTTTTTAAAACTTTGACATGTAGTTAAAACTGCTTGAGCTTTTTGGACTTAATAAGCTAATAGAAAACTAAAAGCTAAAAACAGACCTAATTCTAGACTCAATAAGCACTAATGACTAAAAATTAGCAAACAAAATAAGCTGAAAAGCAACAAAATGCAATAAGACAGTTTGACTCAAAAAGGAGTTTAAAGAATTTTTGACACATTTTAAGCTAAGATTTTGAACTATTAAGAACTAAGATTAAGCTAAAAGATAAAAAAAGATTTAGGACTAGACTCAAAGATCTCAAATAAGCTGGAAATAAGCAAATAAACTAAGGAAATGAACTAGAAAAGATAAAAATGAAACTGACAGTTAAACTACTTGTTTTTGAACTCTTTGACATGAAAAGGCTACTTGCAGCTTAATTTTAAGACTCACAATCACATTGACATACTAAAAACTTAAAACAGATTAATAATAGATTACAATGAACTAGATCCAATCAAAATTAATAAAAAATAAGCTAGAATATATCCTCAAATGATCTGCAACATTAGGCTTTTAAGAACAAACCATGCACTTGACTGATTTTTGGACTAATTGCTTAAAAGGATTAACCAAAGACTAAAAACTAAAAACAGATGCATATTGATGCACTAGAAACTAGTTTTGAACACTAAAAAAACTACAACTTAAGCTATCTTTTTATAAATCTGACTTAAAAGTCAGTTTATAACACTTTTGAAATGGCAGACCTTAGATTTTCGATCAAACAAACTTAAAACCTAACAAAACTTAATCTAAGCTTATGAAACTAGTTTTTAAACTTAATAAGATCTTATGAAATCTATTTTGAATGCCAAAAACAATTTACACATTATTTTACCGTACTTAAGACCTTAACCCAAACTCCCCTTTAAGATTTAAATTTTCATTTTTAAAACTAAGACAGATCTAAATAAGTTATGAATTATAAAAACAGATTAAGGACTATGATTTCAAATAACAAATAAGCAAGAACTATAGAAAATAAGCACTAAGTAATAAGCTATACTAATAAGCTGATATGACTTATATACTAGCAGTTTTAACTAAAACTCAAATTAAACTAATCTAATGATGTAAACTAGAAATGTAAGACACAATAAGCTAACATAAGACATATTAATCATATTTAAGCACTAATAAGCACAGATTAAGCATCCTAATAAGCTGAATAAGAAATTAAGCTAGAAATAGAAAAAGTAATTGTACATTGTCCTTTGCTCTAAACAAGTACTAAAATGCTCTTAAGAGCTTATCTACAAGCCCCAGCTTATTTACATAAGCTGGTACAAACCCATAAGCCCATCCAAATCAGGCTTATCATCCAAAATAGCTTTTAATTAATTTGTTGGTGTTTTTAGTAGTAAGGCTTACTCAGTTTAGTTATAAGTAAGCTAAGCTGAATAAGGATAGGCTGTTTTAGAAATTCAGAACTTAGTTTAGCTTATTAAGTGATTTCACAATACATACTAAAAGATATTGCATAAGAAGTAAAAAACTGAATTAAAACACGAATTATGAAACAAGCTGAATTTTTATTAATATTGAAAGAGTTACAACTTTTTAAAAGGAAATTACAATAAGAAAAGACAATAAGCTAAAATTTTAAGCTAAAAAATACTCCTAAATAAAACTCCATGGTAGCTTGTGTGACTGAGCCTCCTTTTATAACAGGTGAGGAAGGATCTAGAAAGAGAGGAGCGTCCTTGAGCTTAAATCGTGACCCTTCAATCATAACAAATTCCAAATCCAATCGTCCATTCTAAGCCCTCCGATTGCTTCCACATTTCTTAGCCAATAGGACACCTTGGGATTGCCAAGGTGTTCGTTTATTATTTTATTAATAGCCATAAAGTGACTATAAAAGTCTGCTATAATCTGAAAAACTTGAATAAAGAGATTTAAGGTATTTAGATTATAAATAATGTATGAAAGTATGGTGTAATGTTTATAAAATAATATGGTCATAGGAGTCTATCAATTGATTGTTACATCGTCTTGGGCATTTAGCCTAATCGCGTGTAACACGTGTTTTATTTGTGTTTAGTTGATTTCGAGGAATTTGTCAAGTAGTTGTGCATCAGGTGAGTTTATGATCATAAAACAAAACAACCGAAGTATAAAATTAAGAATCGAAGACTCCAGAAAAGAAGACTCCATAATGCAATTCCTATTGTCTTTCTAGCCGAGCTTCCTAACTTTACTTTCCTCAAGATGCTCACCTGAAAATGATGCTTATAACGTCAACAAATATGTTGGAGAGAGTCATAGGTTTTAGACACACAATTATACTTGTTTCACTGTGATTAACAAAACAAGGCAGGACAATAATGAACTATCATGACCTTATCCTAGCATGCAGCAAAATCAAATCAACACATTCACACACTGGGTAGGCGTACCCATCTGATCCAATAACATATCCAAAATTGAGTATGCGTACTTATCCATTCCCAAATCGATACCATAAGTATCACTAAGTAGGCGTACTCAACAGATCCCAATCAATATCACAAATCACACTGAGTAGGCGTACTCATCCGATCCCAATCAATATCACAAATCACACTGAGTAGGCGTACTCATCCGATCTAAATCAATATCACAAATCACACTGAGTAGGCGTACTTATCCGATCCTAAATAACACATGTAACACATAGTCATATAATAGTCATGTAATGTCCATACGCAATTTAAAATACATAATCACAGCAATGAAACATTTCAAAACATTTGCATCATTTCCATCCCAATTTAAAAACGAAAAATGGAACTATGAAACTCACCTGATGCACAACTACTTCATAAATTCCTCGCAATCAACTAAACACAAATAAAACACGTGTTACACGCGATTAGGCTAAATGCCCAAGATGATGTAACAATCAATTGATGGACTAAAATGTCTATATTATGATTATAAACCCCTTTACCATACTTCCCATACCTTACTTATATCCTAATGCTCTTAATCCCTTTATTCGAGTTTTCTAGCTTTTCGGTAGAATTTTGTAGTCACTTCATGACCACAAATAAAATACTAAATAATCAAATTGTATGAGACTACTGCATTATTTTGAAAAATTAATAAGGTGTCTAACTATTTTTAAAAATTCCAACATCACAAAGTGTCTAGAAATTGACCTGATTCGACTACAAAAAAGTTTAGCTTGATCAGACCCATTTAAACACTTAGGAAAATTCTATAAAAGTTTTAGAAAATAATATACATCATGAATTTGCTACTGTAGCAACTCCATCAATTAAAAAGACATTTCGATATGGTTTTTGACCTCACAAACACAATACAAAATATGACCTGAAAACTCAAATTCGACAACAAATCTTGCAAAATTAATTTGACTGACCTCCACTTACTGAAAATTCACAAAACTAAATTTGTTGGAAAGTAGACTCTCTGTAGTTAATTTTAGGCTTAAGAAAATCATTAAAAGCTTTCCGTATGACTAAGTTATGATACTTACAAGTTGACCTTAAAATCTGCCCAGTTTTAATTCCGAATTTAACAATAATTAAACCTAACCAAACGCATATAAACGATATTAATTATACCCTAATTGATTATTAACAATCAAACTATCATGTTTACTGAACTTTTATTAAACCCTAACTCCATCAATTAAAAAGTTACAATTAATTTAATTAAAGAAAAATAATTTTAAAGATCATACCTAAAACCTTTAACCGCGAAACACACGATTCTACACCTTAGAATTTCTTGAAAATTTTTGATGTTCTTCCTTGTTTCTTCTTGTGGCCGTTTGAACACACACAAAAGGGAGAGGAGAAAAAAATAATGATCTAGGGTTTAGGTTTAAAGGGAGTATTTATACTAGTTTTAAGATAAATATCAAAAAGATTTATTTCCTTATCAATCTTGGACTCTTTCTTTTTCATTCTTTTTTAGTCGATCCAAACACCTCCCATATTTATTTATTTTTATTTTTTGTTTTTTTAAAACAAAACTACATATTACATATTTACTTAAAACTCTTTTAAATAAATGTACATAACTTAAAATAAAAGTACTTACATTACTCATTAATTTTCCCCAACTAATATTATCATACACTAACTTAATACATTATTATATCTCGACTTACTAAATAATCTCATCCCGAAATTAACGATACACGGTACGCTAATTTCTCAAATGCCATAATATCCAAACGCACTAAAATTCCAAAATCACCATTAATACGAAATGAAATGATTAAATCATTCATTCCTACCAACACAATCACATATTGTAACACCCCCAAAATGGGTCACATCAGAATAAGGATCCGGGAGCGTTACTTCATAATAACATTGCACAAGACATGAGAGAACGACCAATAAACGTGTCGTTTGAAAATGATACATTGGATTTAATAAATTATTGTTACAAAAGCTCAACGGCTAAACTTGTTCATTCTTGAAAATGCAAAGATTTTTCTACATGACAAATATCCCCAAAATGTAATGCACGTAAATCTTTATAGAAATGACTCCACAATGTAGACCACCAATGTATCCTTGTTTCTTGTACGTTATTAACCTGAGAAAAACATGCTTAAAACGGTCAACATAAAGTTGGTGAATTCGTAGGTTTATATATGTATAAATCCGGACCGCAAGATTTCCCCGTGATAAATATCACAAAATGCCATTACGTTTCCCTAAGCTCATGACACTGAAGCTAGACATATATGAATACAATATAAATATTGCCTACATTGCCCATGATGATGTTCAACCCGAAACATCCCAAATTCGACATGCTATAACGTTCGTTCCCGGTGATAGCTAATCACCCGAACGGGGAGGTCAATCCCAAATAGATCTATTTACAACACTCGCGCTTCCAATCCAGAAATTAACAGTTCATGATACCGGGCATATTGGGTTCAAGCTACTTAGGCAAAACGTAATCAATATATAAAATGTCCACTTGCGTCCAATTATAAAACAAAGCATGTTTCTCACCCCAAAACTTGTAAATCAATATAATTGTAAAAACGTGGGGCTATGAACTCACCTCGAGTGGGTGAATCGATATTATAAATCACAACTGAAAATGCGTCACAAATACGCCGAATGCAACCTAAATAATTATAGGTCGTATAAGTACTAAGTACTATGAATAACTAACACCACATATAATCCTATATAGCTCATCACCATCTATTTGTAATTTAGAAATCATGGTTATAAGGTAAAAACGTTTATAATTATCGTTTTAGTAAATATAGCGTAACTTTCCCGTTTTAAATCCGTTTCGCGCGTTTCTTACGTCCACGTCTTCGTATTAAGATGATATATAAAAATATGACATTTTTATATTTTAAGACCTTCTGATGAACAGTACTTTTACTGTTCATGACGTTTTATAAATTTATTTTTATAAATTTTAAATTGTCGTAAACTCGTAAACGTAATAACTTGTTTGTTTTAATCCCGATTTTAGCGATTCCTTCGAGCACGTCCTCGTAATTAAACGATGTATCAAAATTATTACATTTTATAAATTTGGATCTGCTGATGAATAGTAATTTTTACTGTTCATAGTTTATAAAATTACTTTTATAAACTTTAATTATCGTAAACGTCGTATCTTATTCGTTTTAGCTCCGTTTTTAGTGATTCTTTCGAGTACGTTCTCGTAATTAAATGTTCTATTTATTTATGATGTTTTTCCAAAAATAAAGTCCCTGATGAACAGTAACTTTTTATAAAATTATTTTTATAAAAGTATTAATTATTGTAAACTTGTTATTAACGTATCTCCTTCGTTATAAATCGGTTTTTCGAGTTCTTTATATGCTTACGATCCTTGTAATATGTAGTATTTTTATAAAACATAAAATCCATGCTTAAAAATTCGGACCAAAACAGCCCCTATATATATTGTATATAATTAATGTTATATACTTATTTTATATACTTTTCAACCTCATAAATCACCACAAGTTTTCCAATACTCTTAATATACTATGTCTTACATATAATAATGTCCATAGGTCCATATTGTGTCCATAAGTCCAAGTTAACAAGTCCATAACATTGTTTTTAAATCACACTTTCTTAAGTACACTTTTAATTACAAGTTTATACTTATACATTTTCCACTTAAACCATCATGATACCATACTTATATTTCCATCATTCCATGATATTTACAACCACATAACACATGAATAAGGGTACAAAATCATAATCACAAGTAAAAATATGTTTTACATGTTTAAAAGTATCCTAATGGTGATTTTGCTATATAGAACATATATACACATAAAATGATAAATGTTACTTAAACCATACTTATACATCACTTATATATCTATTATAGCATGATAATGACAACTCTATAACATATGTAGGAGTGTATAAAACCATGATCACAAGTAAAAGTCCATTTTACATGTTTAAAAGTATCCTAAATGTTGATGTTGCTACATAGAACTTATATACCCATAAAATGATGATGTATGGACATAAAGAGTTTTAGATGACCTTTTATGTGAAAAAGGATATGAAAATATATCAAACTCAATGTTTAGATGAAAAACCCAAGCTTCAGCGATTATAAAATCTTAATCCAAATCAAAACCCTAATCTTGCAATAATTTGCTTAAACCTTGCAAATGCTTAACCAACCCTTCAAAACACCTTAGGTTATCATAGGAATGATGTAGGAATGTATGTAAATGTTGTAAATAATTTTTGTATGGATTATTGGTGTTGTTTAGGGTGAGCCGTGAGCTAGAGAGACCAAAAGGGAGAGTATGTGTGAATTTTTACTAAGGAAATGAGTGTGTGTGTGTTCTATCACACGTATGCATGCTTATATATATATATGCTAAGGCTAGTCAAGAACACTATTAGAAGTCTTAGGAAAGTCTTTTGTCAAGAGAACATTAGGAGGGTTTTAAGGAAGAAAGTTTGGTCAAACCAACATGTTCTAGCTTAACCTTAATGAGTATAAGTTGTACAAAGGACATAGCTAGTAAAAATGTGTGCTTCATGTCCCTTAAGATGCATATAAGCCACGAAATTAGGGAGGGGAAATGAACTAGTTGGTGATTTTTATCTTTTATAGAAATATCTTGTTAATACTTGAAGTATAAAGTCTTATTTAAATGTATAAAGTGTATTCTTGTAATGTATAGTTTCTAGTTGATTCATTTATGTACAATATGACTAACAATGTTAAAATGGGTAAATTATTTTGTAAATTTTGAGTATTGGGTATAATTGTAGGTATTTGTTGAAGCGTAGAAAAGTTTTGGTGGTTCCGTTAATGCCTAACGTATTTTATCGCGAAACGTAAACACTTTACGTAACCAATAAAAATAAAATGAACACAGTTAATAATTATCCTCAAAATAATTACTTAACACTTGCTTGATGTAAACATTTAATCATTTGATGCTCGTTTACATTGAATGATAATTTTTAGCTTACGCGATTTAATTTATCGCTGGAAATTAAAGTGAACGCGTAAAAGTTTAAAATAAATAATTGGATGTTCATTGAAGTAAAAAGGTGTGAAAATGTGAGTTGTTACACAAGTAATGAAAAAGAAGCCAGACGAGAAACGACTGGAAGATATCCCAGTAGTCAAAGAATTCCCAGAAGTTTTTCCTAAAGATCTACCTGGCCTTCCTCCCATTCGCCAAGTAGAATTCCAAATCAATCTAATTCCCGGAGCAGCACCTGTAGCCCACGCACCTTATAGATTAGCTCCTTCAGAAATGCAGGAACTATCTAATCAACTTCCAGAATTGTCAGACCGAGGTTTTATACGACCAAGTACTTCACCTTGGGGAGCTCCTGTCTTATTTGTTAAAAAGAAAGACGGATCTTTCAGAATGTGTATCGATTACAGGGAGTTGAATAAACTTACTGTAAAGAATCGTTACCCATTACCCAGAATCGATGACTTATTCGACCAACTTCAAGGTTCGAGTATCTACTCAAAAATCAACCTAAGATCAGGTTATCATCAACTGAGAGTGAGGGATAAAGATATTCCTAAGACTGCTTTCAGAACAAGATAC
>BQNB010122324.1:0-17945 GCA_026074375.1 Tanacetum coccineum
CACATCAAACATCTCATTATCAGCATCATCTTGAACATTAACCAGGGTAATGTCTTCATCTGCATCAATAACATTGATCCTCCTCCCCTGTTTGGATGCATCCTCACCCAAATCCTCTTCATCACTAGAGGATTCTACCCTAGCTGTCAAACCAACTTTGTATAGTCTCTTCGGCTTATGAGTTCTTGAACTTCTTTTCTTTTCAAGCTTCTTGACCCTCCTTTTTTCAAACTATCAATCTCATTCTGTTGAGTGGTATTTTTCTTCTCCAAATCAAGAACTCTGGTTTGTAAATTGGTACATAGTTCCATCAATTCATTAAGTTTAAGACTATCCTCATCACTTTGAAGTGTGTTACCTCTTGCGAGCAGTGAATCATTAGAATGTTTAGATACATTCTCAAACCTAGTTTGAGCAATTGTATCCCCCATGGTTTTTTGGCACCTGGGACCACCACCTGAAGTAGTTCCTAGGGAACTAGATCCATTAGGTGTTACCTTGGATCGGGTCTTAGTTAGGTTACCACTGTCCTGCTCTGCTTCTAAGCTAGAAGCAGTAGTGGTAGCCCTCACCAAACTGTTACCCAACTCCTTATGGACAGCCTAATCTATAACATTGTCACTAGGATTACTAGGTTGAGGTACCTGAGTGTCTTTTCTTTTAGGCTTCCTAGGTTTATATGTCTTTTGTGGTTGAGTAGATGGTTAAATAATGGTGGGTGTGTTTTGGGGATCAGTTGGAATTGCTGAACCTTCACCCACTTCTGATTGGTTTTGTACCACTATTGTTAGAAATAAATATGTTACTCTACTATAAAAACCTTTGCCTACCCTTTTCATATTTCCAAAAATCTTCTTAGTGTGAGAGGGTGCATTATATATTCTCTTGTGATTTGGCAGCCCATCAAGTTTTTGATCCAAAAACACTTATACAAACCTTGGATACATCAAAAATTTCCCAGACACATTATCCAAGTTTCTAATCATACTTTCAAAAATGTATTCTGAAAAGTTAAACTTCTGAGTTGTAGCCAAACAGATAATTGCAGATGCCATAGTACTACTAAACTCATTCCATGCAGTAGTCTTTGAACTTAGGCATTGTAGAATAGTATGAATCAGAAATTTCCATTGTGAAGAGAAGAATGGCTTATAAAAAGTAAGCTTTTGTGAAATTTTCTCATATCCCATCAATGTAAGTTGTTCAAAAATGGTAAAAATGGAAGTTTTTGGTAAACAATCAATACCTTCCTCAAGATTCTATGTTTAAGATCTCTTCCACAAATGCTTCAGAGATAATATCTTCTTGCTATCTACTAGGGGCATGGCAACTGAACATCGCCATTGATAGTTTTTGACCCGCGCTATAGACCCAGTCAAATGTTCAATGGCAAGAGATATATATAGTAGTGGGATAAACAATAAAATGCAAAACGATAGTTGTGCATTCAAAAAATCCACAATTTGTTCAAACCTATCACTTTCCGCGGGTTTAGACAAAAATGCGACCATGTTATGAGTCTGCAAACTTAGGGTCGTTTTTGTGTTGGGAGTTTTTTTGATAATGATGATAAAATTGAGTTAAGATGTGATAGAGAGTTAGTAAGAAAGTATGAAATTGTTTAAGATGACTGATTGAAACCTCAATCAAAGTATTTATGAAAATACCCACAACAACATTAACTTTCCATCACCCACGTAGTAACCCAACAGTATTTAGTTTTATGCCTAGCACATTTACTTAGAACAACATTTGTAAGTTATTCCTAGCAAGCATTAACACAGAACCAGCATATAAGTATGCCTAGCCGACATTAACTTTGAGTCACCACATTAACTCCTATTCCTTTACAAAAAAACATTTCCATCATTATTTTAACACTTTCTTTGCTTTTTCTGCAAAAAGTTAGTCTCAATAACCAAAGAAAACACAAGCCGATACAATTTCCACAATTATCACAGTATATAATTTATTACCTAGCAGTATTAATATAAACTAACATAGTAACTTACATATTATTGTAATAATAAGCAGTACTAATAATAACTTACACAACGATAAACTTTTAATGACATGAATAACATTACTAATCTCAAAACCTACAAAAACATAAAGAGATAAAAAGACATTAATGATTCATCATTCCAATTCCTAACAATCAAATTGAAATCTACTTACATCAAAGCTTATTGTAAGTAAAATCTGCAACATTCTTGCATATGGATTTTTTGAACCATTTGAATCCAATTTCTTTTATTTTGTAAAAAAATCTCAAATAAAATGAGTCTGATCCTCAATATGCTTTGTTTTGAATGACAAACAGATTTTAATATGCAAAATAGTACTATTATTGTCAATAAAGATCTTGGTATGCATAAAATTATACCCATAATCAAGTAGTTGATTCTGAATCCAAAGCACTTGTCCACAGCAACTTGAAGCAGCCACATACTCAGCTTTGTTGTGGAATTTGCAACCACTATCTATTTCTATGCCCTTGAAGATTACTATTCTGAAGACCAATATGCCGTATCCCTCAAGGAAGATACGGCGTATCTGCGCCTGCACTCACCAAAGACCACAAAGGAATAAAGCTCAATATGCCGTATCCAGAGAGACTTAATACGATGTATCAAAGATATAGTATGTGAATATTTTGGAAGATATCAAACGTGGTCCCTACTCTAAGAAATCACCCATACGCCGTATCTAATCCTTGGATACGTCGTATCGAACCGACTTTAAGACCTTATAAATAGAAAAC
The DNA here is from genome assembly GCA_026074375.1 of Tanacetum coccineum. Classification (NCBI taxonomy): domain Eukaryota; kingdom Viridiplantae; phylum Streptophyta; class Magnoliopsida; order Asterales; family Asteraceae; genus Tanacetum; species Tanacetum coccineum. The sequence goes on from BQNB010122324.1 coordinate 2,765, forward strand.
TCAAAAACGAGTTTTAAGTGTGCTAAATCATATTCTCGATACCTAAACCATAAAAAGTTAATTTTCAGAGGAGAAAAAGAGCAAAAGAGGTCGAGCAATGCTATCAATTCCATAAGAGAGAATGTGTAATTCCATATACTTTAGTAATCGTTCAGTTTTTGGTATCATTCGTTAACTCGGTTAGTTTACCTTGGCTAAATAATTGTTTTTGTATTTATTATGACGTTTGAAGGCTAATACCTTCGGGTATTAGCCATTATTATGAAGATCTGAATGTTTGGTATTTGTTTATCTCGATTTCTTGATTTATCGTTGAATGCTTGTTTATGTTTATCAATTTATACTTGTTTACGCGCTTTTGTATGCGACCTATCATTCAACTGGATCTAGTGATACGGACCAAGTAAATCTAGAGTTTGGGATAACTCTCCATATAGTAATTTATAGATCTAGAACCATATGATCATAAATATTGTCCTTCTAAATCTGTGTCTAGGATACGCTTCGGGCTTAACTAGTTAATTGGATATTGCCAATGGTTTATTAATCGTGTTGACTAGCAGGTGACCTTGATAATTCAACAAATAACATTCTGATTGCATTAGATAGTTGGACAAGTGGACTACTAGTGTATAAATCACCATTAAGTGGTAAGTGGGTAAAGTCTCTATGAGCTAGGGTTTAACAAGATCACCATTGCTTTAATCCCTAATATAGATTATAATCAGCGAATAAGGATGCTTTATGCGGATGCTTTAATTGTGACATGATTAATGTGTCTAGGTCTTAGGATGATGTAACGCCTAAGTCTTAAGAATGATATGCCACTTCGAGAGAAGAAATCATTGCACTAAATAAACAAAACAACTTTCTAATCGGATTAATAATGGTTAATATAGTTTTCTTATATTTGGGTCGACCGCTCTTTTATCTTTTGTTTATTAGCTCGCGTGGGTAAAAGTGCCTTGAATTGATTGCAGTCACCAACCAAATCGTGCCAGTCTCTCAGGCTGAAAACCCCTTTTTCCCGTTAGAATTAGGATTAAGACTGACATAGGTTTAGAATAGGATAGAATTAACATAGACTAGATAACCAAGATATTAATTAAATTGATTGATTTAACCTCGCTTCAAGTGTTCGACACCCTACTTACCACAAAACTACTACCGATCGGGTACACTGCCCGTTAAAGTGTTGTTTTTTGTTTAGTCGGCAAAATATAAATTTAAAACTTGAATCATAAAAATATACACCACACAACGACACATCAAACGCCTAGCAGGGCCCAAATACTACTGTTTCCTAGACGGATTTTTAGGGTATTTCCATATTCCTATTGCTATGGAGGATCAGGAGAAAACCACATTCACCTGCCCTTACAGAACCTTCGCATATTGAGGATCCCTCTTCATTAGATCGATTTCCTGTGGCTTGTTTAAGGTTTAGTTATTATTAGATAATCAACACAACTATAGGTAAAGCTTTGTTTGATATGTATTAAAAGAGATGCGGAATCTAATCTTTAATATAAGAGATTATCATGAAGACTTGTAATTCAAAGAAAATATAATTCAACAAAACAACCTCAACTTTTTATGATAACATACGAATTCTCTTATAAGTATTTGGGTTTACAAAGACATTGAAGCTATAAAGTTACGACTAAAGATCTATTGGGTTTTTGGTTTGGTTAATCCAATACTCTATGCCCTAGATACCTGTTTTGATCACCAAGGAGTCTTTCTCGGCTTACAATACTTTCCTAAGTATATAAAAATTTTCTATATAATAAACTAATAAATATCAAGTAACCTCTGTAATAACAAACAATAATACACTTACAATACCAGTATAACTTTATTCTAGCAGTACCTAAACTATTTAGATTATCTTTCTTGAGCAGTTGTAATCTCTTCAGCAGGATTAACTGTAGCAGTATTTGTTACTAGAGTAGTAACTTTCAATAGTATCATTAAACTTTTGTACCAGCGTACTAACATAATTGGTCATTTTTCATTGAAGTTCAATGTGCTATCACTACTTCATCTGAGTAGATTTTAACTAATACTTGAGCATAGTAATTCTAACAGCATCAAGAAGACTTTTAATCCAACAATTCTCCCCTAAACTTGTTATTCTTCATTCAAAATCATCAAGTTCTTCATTTAAGCTTCATCAACACAAAGAGGTTGCTTCCAAACACAATTCTTTAATATATTATAGCTATTTTATGATGAGTTTTATGAAGCTGATATAGCCATTTCACTGTCATAATCATATATTAAGCTTATTTTCATACTCATATAAAAGTATAGGTGGTGCATGGGGATATTCTTCTTACCAAACATGTAAATCTGCATATGTTGCATCCTAGGATGTTCTCACAAGAGTCATCTGCTTTTTATCCACCAATTGTATGCTTGTTGATCATTCTTACTGACATCTTCTACATGTGGTTCGAACATTGTTTTCAAATCACCCCATAATAACAAAGCTAAGTCTTCCACTGGCTTTGTTGACTTAAATTTAGCTTTTACCAACTTGTACAAACCTTCTAAATCTTCCCTGTCAATTTTTTTAGCATTTGACTAAAGAACATGTACATTGAGGACTTGTCCATTCAAGCTTCTTATATTATAATTGCTTTTTATTTCCTTCTTTGTGAATCTTCCTGTCAAACAAGAATTGGAGACTTAATCAGAACAAAGGCTTACTAGCATCAATTGCTACTTCTTCTTCATCTAGAATGATTTCTATTAACTTTTTAAGCTCTGTTGTTTCTTTGTCATCTTCCACCTTTTGCTTCTTTATACTCTCTTGTACCAGCTCTGCTCCTGTTCTTTTTTCTTTGCCTTCCACCAGCTCTGTTCTAAAGTCTTCAAGTGTATTTACCCTTTTGAAAGCTATGTCAAACATCTCTTGGATAAAATCAAAATCTTTCAACTTCAAATCATTGAGCTTGTATCCTTCCATGTTCTTTAGGTAAGTACACATTATCTTTTTCTGTTGAGGTTTTGTTGGTGGTTTGTTTCTTTTTTCTTATGGCTCTTATTAACAATTGACAAAATAATTTCTTCTTTTTTCTAAGAGTTGTTGAAATAATGTAGTCTTTTCTTCAATAGACAACTCTTCTTGTTCTTGTGCTTGCAATCTTTCAGCCAATTGATAATCAACATCAATCTTTGCTTGAATATCATCTCATTCTTCAATCAAAGCAATATTGGCTTCTTTTTCTTTTTCATCTTTCTCTCTTGCATGTCTTTCTTCTTCATCGAATTCAACTTGTAACTTTAAAGCAACTTCTTCATCAAAACTGATTTGATCTTTATTCTTCATAGGCTTCACAGGTTCTTCTATCATTATTCATTTACCCTTGTCTTGTGATTGTTGTGAAGATATCGTTGTTGTTGTTGTAGATTTACCTGGCTCTTGAAAAACAATCCCTTTCACCTTGGGTTTTGAAGTTTTTAATGCTTCAAGTGCTTGAGCCAAAGTAATTTCTTCAGTAGTTATTGTAATGTTGTTGCAATATAGTTCTAATTGAGCTGATTCAAATATTCTTACAAACTATATTTTTATTTTTCCCTGCAACAAACACCTCTCTAACACATTAAAGCATCCCACATTATACATCTCTTTCGATTAGATCTTATTGAATACTAACTAGGGTAATTTCTTCATCTGCATCCATGAACATTTAATCCTCCATTGTTTGGATGTATCCTCATCCAAAAAATTTTCTTTATATCTTGAGGATTCTACCTAGCTGTTAAAAACCAACGTTGTATTATCTCTTCAGCTTATGAGTTCTTGACTTATCTTTCTTTTCAAGCTTCTTGACCCTCCTTTTCAAACTAGCAATCTCATTATGTTGAGTGGTCTTTGTCTTCTCCAAATCAAGAACCATGTTTTGTAAAGTGGTACATAGTGCCATCATATCATCAAGTTTAAGTCTATCCTCGTCACTTCGAAGTGTGTTACCTCTTGCAAGCAGTGAATCATTGGAATGTTTAGATACATTCTCAAACCTAGTTTGAGCAATAGTATCCCATGTTCTTGGAACCCTAGGACCACACTGATGTAGTTACTAAGAAATAGATTCATTAGGTGTTCCTTAATTGGGTCTTAGTTATGTTACTCTGTCCTGCTCTGCTTTCTAAGCTAGAGCAGTAGTGGCAGCCTCACAAACTGATCACACATCTCTTATGGACAGCTCTCTGACAACATTATCACTAGGATCACTAGGATGAGGTACCTGAGTGTCCTTTCTTTTAGGCTTCCTAGGTTTTTGTGTCTTTTGAGGTTGAGTTAATGATTGAATAATGGTGGGTGTGTGATAGGGATCAGTTGGATTTGCTGAACCTTTACCCAATTCTGATTGGTTTTGTACCATCATTGTTGGAAATAAAGGTGTTACTCTACCAGAAAAACCTTTGCCTACCCTTCTCATATTTCTAAATAACTTTTTAGTATGAGAGGGTGCAATATAAATTCTCTTATGATTTGGCTGCCCATCAAGTTATTGATCCAAAAACACTTGTACAAACCTTGGATACATCAAAAATTTGCCAGACAAATTATCCAAGTTTCTAATCATACTTTCAAAAATGTATTTTGAAAAGTTAAGCTTTTGATTTGTAGCCAAACAGATAATTGCAGATGCCATAGTACTATTAAACTCATTCCATGCAGTAGTCTTTGAACTGTAGATCATTGTAGAATAGTATGAATCCGGAAATTGCCATTATTGGGGAAAGAATGGCTTATAGAATGTAGCTTTTGTGAAATTTTCTCATACCTCATCAGTGATATTTTTCAAAGATGGTAGAATTTGGTAGACAATCAACACCTTCTGCATCTTCTAGTTGAAGATCTCTTCTAACAGTTGATTCAGTGATGATTATCTTTTTTCCATCTACTAGGGCATGCAATTGTACTTCCCCATTGATAGTTTTGGCCTTGACAATAGACCAAAACTGTTCGATACAAGAAATATATATTGTGGGATTAACAGTTAGTGCATACTTTATAAGGTGTGCATTTAAAAAATCCACATTTGTTTAAACCCATCACTCACTTCGGGTTTAGACAAAAATGAAAGCATGTTATGAGTATCCGCAAACTTTAGATTCACCATTTGTGTCGGGTTTTGATAATGGATGATAAAATTGAGTTAGGGTTTGTAGTTAGAGAGTATTTGAAAGAGTAAAATTGATTAAAGGATCGATTGAAACCCTTAATCAAAGTATTTATGAAAATACCCTCAACAAAATTAACTTTCACCTAGCAGTAGTAAGTTATGCCTAGCAGCATTAACTTTGAGTCATTAGCATTAACTCCAATTCCATTCTAAACAGCTTTTCCATCATTAATTTAACACTTTTCTTTTGCTTTTCCCGCAAAATGTTAGTCCAAAAACCAAGAAAACACAAGCCATATCAATTTTCACAATTATCACAGTATTAATTATACGTAACAGTATTAAGTATAACTAAAAGTAGTAACTTAGCAGTATTAAGTATAACCAGTAGTACTAATTATACTTAGCAGCAGAAACTTTTAATGACATGAATAACAATATTAATGTATTCAAAACTTTACAAAAACATAAAGAGATAATGACTTTAAGATTCATCATTCCAATACAAACATCAAATTATTGTAATCTAATTACATCAAAAGCCTTTGTAAGTAATCTTTAACAATTCTTGTCAGTATAGATTTTAACCATTTGATTACAATGCTCTTTTTATTGCAATCTATAATTAAATGATGTCTGATCTTTTTATGCTTTATTTTTTAATGAAAAAAATAAACAATAAAGCGTGTAACTGTGTTTTTTAATTATGCATATTGTACTGTTATTGTCAATAAAGATTTGAGTATGAATAAATTGTACCTCATAATCAAGTAGTTGATTATGAATACAAAGCACTTGTCTTCAGCAACTTGAAGCTGCATCATATTCATGTTCTGTTATGGAATTTGAAATACTGTCTGTTTTCTTGCACTGCCATGATATTAATCTACATCACAAGAAATTGAAACCCTGCTGTTGTAGGAATTCCTATCAAGTCTTCTCACATAATCACTATTCAGTGATATGCTACCTAATCAAAAGATGAAATTTTGGATACAAAGGCCAATTTGGTTCCTTTTAAGTATTATAAATCCTTTCGCAGCATGAGATGTTGAAACCTTTAGATTAACTGGTATCTAATGCACAGTCACACACGGCAAAAATGATGTCAGGTCTTAAAGATGTAGATACATCAATGAACTTATCTTTGACCTTATACATATGATCATCCACATTCTTCACCTTCTTCATCTTTGATAGAGCTTTTAAGTTTCCATTTGGTGTGCTTGCAGTCTTGACTTTGTAAACCCAAGTTACTTTTAAAATTTCATCAACTTATTTTATTGTCTAATATATTTGCTATCCTTCTTCTGCTTCACTGTAATCCCAAGAAGGGAATGTATGTGCTCCAATAGAACTCATCTGAAATTTCTTATGCATCTATCCTCAAATGCAAATGCATAACTCCTTCTTTGTTGGAACATAAGATTGAAAAATCATCAACATTAGCTGGCACTAGCAATATATTACCTTTGGCTTTTGATGAATAAGGTATTGTCAATGTTCACTTTTTGTATACACATTGTCACAATAAGATATGTTGACAAGGTTTCACTACAAGCTCTATGAGCTTGATGTAGTCATATAGTGCTTTTTCAACCTTGTATAACTCTATAAGGTAAGTCTAGATCTTCAATCCTGGTGGTTGAAACATAAATGTCACTATTCTTTAATTTCCTATTGAGAAAAGCACTTTTTACATACATTCTGAGACACCACACAAAATCTTTAAATGAAGCATAAGCTAAAAATAGCCTAATGATTTACTTCTTGCAAAGGGCAAGAATTCATCATTGTTAATCCACTTCTTCTTGTGTGTTTCATTGGAGTAAAGAATTTTTCTTTATTTTCTTATCAACAATCTCCCTTTTCATCCTTTACTTATTCCTGGAACCTAATTTGTACTATATCCTTTTTCTATTTGGTAAATCCACTAATGTCAAAAATCTTCATTGTAAATTGATTGTAGAAGATCTTCTTGATAGCCTGTATCCAGCTTGGAGATCACTTTATGCATGAATTACATTTTTGGGTTCTTCTTGTGATAAAAGCAAGCAAACAAGCAGTTTTGAAGGTCTTTATAGTTTGTTCTTTGTTGAATAGTACTAACAAACCCATGTTCCTTCAATTTCTTTGACATCCTTCTTGTTTGTGTAGCTGATTGCAAATCACTAATCACTTGATCAAGAGGATGCTGTTTATAAATTCTTGTAGTTAGAATAGGACTGACTTGGATTGTTGTATCCAAATTGTTCATGTCAGCCTCTACACCAACATCTTTAACATCTCTTGAGACATCAAATATGCTATAATCTTCCAAAGCAGGCATATTTGGATCAAATGGAAGTTCAATGCTTGTTTTTCCACCAATAATATTAACTTTATTTGTGCTAGCAGCATTAACATTGTTAGTGCTGTTAACATTATCTTCATTCTCTTGATCATTGCATTCACTATCTTTTCTTGGATCTCCATCAACCTTCTTTCCATCATCACTTGAACGTTTGGATCCATCATCATGAGAACTCTTTGGATCTTAGGAAAATAGTGGATCAGCAGTCCATAATGGTAGCAAAATGTAATTTTTAACAGGTTATGTCTCCTTTCTAGCTTGACCTGTATTATCACTTGCTTTTGTACCTGTAAAACCATTATACTGTGTACCTGCAACAATTGGCTCATAATTCATTGTTCTTGTTAGTGCATCAATATCAAATAGCTAATCTGGTCCACTACCTACAACATTAGGTGTATTCTCACTAAACCTAATATGCAAGTTTTCTTCCACTATCCTTGTTCTACTATTGAATACTCTAAATGCTTAACTATTCAAGGAGTATCTAACAAACAAACCTTCATCAGCCTTACCATCAAATTTGCCTAAGTGATCTATGGTATTGAGAATGGTAACAGGACACCCAAATGGTCTCATAAAACTTAAAGTTGGTGTTCTACCATGAAAAAGTTCATATGGGGTCTTGTTATGAGGCTTAACTACTAACACTCTATTTTGCACATAGCAAGCAGTATTAACTGCTTCTGCCCGAAAAGTAGTTGGCAACTTAGAATCAGCTAGCATAGTCCTAGCAGCCTCAATTAGTGTCCTATTCCTCCTCTCAGTAACTCCATTTTGTTGAGGAGTTCTAGCTACACTAAATTGTCTCAAAATACCCTTCATCTCACAAAACTGATTCATTTCTCTGTTTTTGAACTCAGTCCCATTATCACATCTAATCACCTTAACCTTGTGATCTACTAGATTTTCTATCCCAGTTATAAAGGACTTAAGAATGCCACTAGTCTCATCCTTAGTAGCTAGAAAGAAAACCCATGTAAACCTACTATTGATGAATAAGTTGCCGTTTATCTTAACAGTTATGACCCACCAGTCTAGGAGGATGTATTTGGGTTTTCCGATGGATGATTACATCGACACGACAGGTTGATAAAAGATTTAGATTTCAAGTTGTAAAAGTTTGGTGGTTGGTTAAATAAAATAAATCGAGAAAAAGCAAAGCAAGCAATATATCCCGTATATATTGCATAAGAAAGATAAGTAAATGTATAATACATGGCGGTTATTATACATTAAAATGTAAATAAAAGAAGTCGGAGAACAAGTTAAAGTACGTAATATATATATACTTAATATATCCCATATGAACATACGACAAGTATATGATGCGCGGCGTTTATTTTATGTAAGAAAAGTATTATATAAGTGACGTGAGAAAAATATAATTAAAACAACATAATTCGACAAGTGTTCCTAAGTCACCAAAGGAAATAAATAAAAAGTTACTTGAAAGTAAACACGCATTTTAAAGTCTCGAATGACATTTCAAAAGTTTTAACAAAAGTTGTTATTATTCTTTAGTCATGAATTATAAAATAATATGTTATAATTTAGTATTTCGTTTTCTTGACGAGTTTTAATTAAAATAGTTACCTCGTTTGTAAAAGTATACTTTCCGATTATTTATCTTGTTATTGTATAATTACAATTTAATAGTTTTAAAACTATATAACTTTGTCTATTTATCGGATTTCCAAAATAATTAAAGTTTTAAACGTAAAATACCAAGTATATAAATTTTATAGAAATTTCGGCATGACCTCGCCATTTATACAACGCTCCCATGTATATAAAATACATTATTTTCACACTTTTATCAATCAATATCGCAAATACTTACACGTTTCATAATTAATCAATTAGTCAAATTTACATAAACATCAAATATAAGTAAAACCAAACGCACTCTTATTTAGGGCCGTTGTCCCAAACGCACCCTTAAGGGCTGCTGGACAGCAAAACAAACGCCCCCTTAAGGGCTGTCCTAAACCAAACACCCCCGTTGGGGTTGTTACATGCAAATCCAAACGCCCCTGTTTGGCAGTTTTAAGCACAATCCAAACGCCTATGCTGGGCTATAAAACGCAGAAACAAACGCACCCTTTGGGGTGGTTAAACAACAAACCAAACGCTCCCATTGGAGCTGCTGTACCAAACGCACCCTTACGGGTTGCTGGGCAGTGAACCAAACACACCTTTAAGGGTGTTAAACCCAGATCCAAACACCCCCTTTGGGGTCGAAAAACGCAGAAACAAACACCCCTGCTGCGGGCGTGTTTTCAGCCGAGTATACCAACAAAACCGGAAGCCGAGAACTAAAAATAAGCTTAAACAACACCATGCAATTAAGTTATAATTCAAGGAGAGTAATAATAAGAAAAAAAAAGAACAAATCAAAGAAGTTAAGCTTAAATAAACAAAACCATTATTATTTAGTTATATAAATTTTTTTTACAAGAGATGTAATCATCCAAACTCGAAAATAGGAGTGAGGTGGTTTAGACAGTGGCTGCCATGGTCGTTGTGGTGACGATGGTGTCGGCGACGGAGATGAGGGTGGTGTGCCGACTGTGGAGATGGTGACGGGGGAGACGGTGATGATGACGTTGGCGGTTGGCGGCGATGACAGTGTGGAGGAGATAAATGTGGTGGTGAGGCGGCTGTTGGTGGTGACATGGTGTTGAGGGTGACGATGGTGGTAAGATGAAGACGATGAAGGTGGTGACGGCAGTGGTGATAGATCTATGGTGGAGAAGGTGTTGCATCCCGGCGATGACGAGGGTGGATCGAAAGGGTGGCAGCCGGTATAGATGTGGTGGTCGCGGTGTTGATGGCGAGATGGTGGTGGCTATCGTCGGGGCTTCGCCGGAAAATTATTCCGGTGGCTGGAGGCTGTGGCCGGCGCCGAAAAAGTATGGGAGAGGAGAAGGGATAGTGTTTAAGGTTTTTGTGTGTGTTTAGGTTTTGTTATAAATGAAAATTTTTGTTAGAATTTATATATATATAAAAGTTTTAAATGTAAATGTAAAATGTATAATAGTCTAGGGTATATTTTATAAATTTCTCCTAGGGACTAAAGTTGTAATCTTTTGGGGTATTTTGTAAAATATTGGTTCGGGGCTCGTTTGAGCGAGTTAACGAATGATTTAAAAGACGAAACTTGCGCCATTGTTTTTCAAATTATTTTTCCTATAAAAATGAGTATTTACTAGACTATATTTCATAAATATTTTGTAACGTTTATTTAAAATTGTCTATTATTTATGGAGTAATAGTTTTAGACTTTGTCCGAAAAATAAATCTTAATTTAAATGTTCGCGTTTTCAACCAACGCTTTTAAATAAAATGTAAGATAATTTATTAAATATTTTTATTAAATAAATTTCGATAAATAAATAAAATTTCATTAGTCTCGTGTCGGTACGCGTTGTTGTCGCTTTCGAGCCAACTAAGTTTGAAATAAAAAAAAATTATGAGAATTATGTACTAATAATTATGATTTATTATTAAAATAAATTTTGGAAAATTATCGGTTACGCGAATTTTTTTATTTTATTTTTATTTATTTTTGACGATAAAAGGTCAAACGGTCAAAAGTCAAGTCAAACTCGAAAAGTAAAAGGGTAACATAGTTATTTAAGGTTCCGAAAATTGACGGTTGTCACATTCTCCCCTCCTTTAGGAAGCGACGTCCCGGCGCTTAATCACTTTATTCGTCCCAAATTCACTTGAAATTGGTGAAAGACGACATTCTCGAACGGATTAACATGCTCTCACATCATGGCCACACGACCTCGGACGCATTTGGAAAAATTTCAAAGCGACAATCAATTCAAAAATCATCGGTGATCACACCGGTCAAATCAAAACACCTATTGACCAACGGGTCTCGTTAAAAGAGATCACGTCATTATAAAAAAATCGTCTGGAGTGAACATAACTCCATCGAAGGTGTTACAACATTATTCAAAACAAGACGCTTATCATCAAGCGTATAGAATCACATAATTGCATGCTCGCTAACCGTCAAGCCATGCAAATTGAAAGAGAGCGCATTGATGCGGAAATCACTCGGAGTATACATAACTTTATCGAAAGCACTACGGCATTAATCGAATCAAGGTACTTTTCATTAAGCACATATAATCACATAACGACATGCTTGCTAAAAAGCCAAACCATGCCAATCAATCAGTTCAGTCACGTTAACTCATGCTTGCTAAATAGTCAAGCTACCATTAACAATAAATAATTCCGGCTAAGATCAGCCCAGGAAAAGCTTTTTAAAATTATAAGATGTTCATGGGCCTGAAAGCCATGGATGCATATCCAAAAAGATTTTTATCATTGTAGGGTGCTCACACACGGATTCAAACCCAAAAGAGATTACATGGTAATCATAAACAGATTCATACCCAAAAGAGATTACAGGGTGATCACAAACGGATTCATACCCAAAAGAGATTACAGTATATATGAAATCAGGGTGCTCACAGGCTTTATAGCCATGGATCCATATCCAAAAAGATTTTTATCATCGTAGGTTGCTCACGCGCGGATCCATACCCTATCATCGTAGAGTGCTCACACGTGGATCCATACCCTAGTAAATGGTCAAGTTTGCTTATATTATCAAACTTTGTGCATTCTTTACGGTGCCCCAAGCACGATCATCACCGGCTTGGCTGCCACTCGCAGGGACCACTTCGATCTCGCACCCCAAATGCGACCGCTCTGTGTGTCCTTAAATCGTCTCTACCTATTTAGCGAGCTCAATAATATGGGTAGGCGTACCCAGCCGATCCGACGTCATATAATAATGCCGCCTCGAGCTCGCACATATGTACGACTGCTCGACTAAAATCACATAACACATAAACATATAGCAAGCAATAATTTTGCACATAAATTTTCAACTATGGCTATCCGCCGTTGACCATCGATGATCAAAACGGATCAAGTCAAGCACAAGGATTCCTCAACTGAATAAACGGAGACGGCAAACGGGATTGTCTTTTATCTACCGCCACAAAGTCGGCAAACTCCAACTGTCCATCGCGTACCGTTTTATTCCCTACGGAAAATGATGACGGATGACATCATTATCGTTCGGTAGGATCCGACCATTGTGCTTGGCTCTGGCGCCGAAGGCTCTCCTTTTGAGCCATCCTTGTGTGACTCTACGTTGGTATTCGAGTCACCACTCTACGTTGGTATCCGAGTTCACAAGGCAGAACAGGAACAAATCAAACACCTCGAATTCACAACTCGAGCTTGTGTAGGATTCATTTGTAACACTAGATGACCGAACACATACGTTTCGAGGGTAGAAGTTTTCTTCATGATTACGGCTTATTCAACGGGAATGATTCACAGTTTGATGTAGAGGAAACTATACTCTACGGACGTCGTTCGACATATAGGAAAATGAAAGAAAGATAATGTAAGATACATTTGATGTAGGAGAAGTCTTTTTCATTGGTCTCGTAGTTACTTGAATTCGGCTTTCATCCACTTCGGCTGTCTTCTAATCTCGTTAGGATTCCTTCTCAGTGTCGGTATCAGGTCTCTTGGTCTTTCATCAGCAACACTGAGATTTAGATGGTATTCACACGTTACACATGACATACAAAGGTATTTTTTTTTTCTGGAATTATTTGGTCAAGGTGATTTTCTAAGTCAGCACCAACCGAAAGAAAAGGTTTCAAGGAACGCAAGAGAATTCAAACTTGTTCATACGGAATCAAATCGAATAGGATTACTTGCATAATTTGGAAGTAGTTCTCAACCCAAACATTTTTCCAGAAACCACTAGTTTATAAGGCGAGATTAATCCGACACCGCGTGGCTCTTACTGAATTATGCTTAGTTAGCTTGGCTTTGCATAATTGTGGAACATAGCGACGGACACTTCGTCCTACATCAAAAGAAAAAACTTTTCGATTATTACACACCATATATGATGATAAAAGTTTTTGACCTATCCTTGAAAATAAGTATATTATTTGACATAGAAATGGGAAAATATATATATATTTTTTTTACCTTCGTTTTGAGAAACACATCAACTATTGTTCATTCATTTTTGGGAAACACATTTTTGCTTTGTCTTCTTATGAAAATCGACGCAATTTGGTATTTAGTTTGATAAAACATTTTATAAATTATTGTATATTTTTGGTATAAATTGTTCATAAAAAGATATTAAGGTGGTTGAGATTTAAGGATCGTAGCAAGTACAAGAAGTAGTGAATTAAGGATCAATGTAATCGAATGAGAAAAACGGACGATATATTCGATAACTGGAATTGTCCACGCTAGGAGTCAGATTGCTTCTCTCTAAAACAGTGAGGCGTCTATTCAACGTGCTCGACCACGACCTACAGTAGTGTCGCGTAAATAGAGAAGTAATAAAGTATGATCGAACGATACGTACTTCGTAACCTCAGATATATATATCTTATATGTCCTTGATAAAAATAATATAAGTATGCATGCGGTGAGAAATCCACTTGTGCGTTCTAGTTAATATCACTTAACTTATTGTAAAAGCGACCATTTCAAGAAAGTTACTATTTTTAATAGGCCCGGTTATCGGATTACCGTAATCGATATAATCATTAGATTTAAAATCTCGACACTCGTGTCATATTTTATTAACATCCATTTCTTATATACCATAAACGTATTTAGTAAGAATAATGAGAGTTTATTATTTTTATAATTATCCAACAAGATTCAAATTAGCACAATTGACTTTTAAAATTAACGTTTGACTTTTTAATAAGTCTTTATGTATGTTTTTCTTCAAAACTGACCCGTTATATTCCATTTTCGTGACTCGGACTCTAAAGAGATTTCATGTAAAACATTGTTTCGAACAACTTTTTAGTTTTAGTCGAGATTTGAATCTCGACAGAAAATGACCAAAATGCTCTTACAAAATTCTGCTGAAACTTTTTTTTTTCAGTAACACTTTCAATCTAATCTACTCAAGTTCTCGACGGATTTCATCACAAGCCTTTATCAATAACGAATTAAATTGCGAAAATAATAATTTTGCTAGTAATAGAAATTACTTATGATGATCCACTAAGAAAGATCGGAGAATAAATAGTTTCGCCTCATTCCTTCGTCCCTTAGCTATTTGATTCCTTAATCGCGGCTCGAAACACAACAAAAATCTAACCAAGCCTCAAATCTACATAATATTGCAATGTATATATGTATATATTGCACATATACGAAATTTATCAAATTATATCATAATGGTGACCCCATTACATAATATCAATAGTACAACTCGAATGTACGCGTGTAACGATAATCAAAGGGCATATGTATACATAGCGATCCGACGTAGAACGGATATCGTGTATATACACACACATACATATATAATTACTTTTTATACCGCACGCTTGATATAAAGTATACAAACAAAGGCCTAGCAACAAGCACATAAAGGATCGGGAAGGACTGGGCGCGTAGATATCGGACATCGGTGAACGACTCGTGAATTTTTTTTTTTCGAAAACAGTCATAGTCCAGGTTTTGAAAAACGACCTAGTTCGCTATGAACCTGGCTCTGATACCAATCTGTGACACCCTCAAATTTACAACGCAGCGGAATACAACATTGGGGTGCTACTTCATAATATAAGCTCACGAGTCACGGTAAACT
>BQNB010122325.1:0-20304 GCA_026074375.1 Tanacetum coccineum
GAACCATTTTTAGAACTTTCAGTCGTTGGTGACTGGGCTAGCGCTGCAATACACAAACTTAATGTAATCAATGTCTATATGCTATTTGTGAACAACAAACATAATGTGTAGGTAATCAAGGGCTCAAGGCTGTATATCTTAATTGACATTTTGTGTTGACCATTGTAACGCTATATGCCTTATAAAGACATGTTCTCCCACAAAGCTGTTTACGATATCAACACTTCGATTAAAAGTGTAACTGAAACCTGGCCATGAATTGTATACAAGTCATGTGAAGTCAAGTCAATCATTTGACTTGATTTATGTAGACTCGATAATGTATATTTGCGCTTTGGATCATTCGTATGGATTGACGCGTATGATTTTGTTAGCTAGATCGAATCAAAGCTTTGACACTTCAAATAAGACTAAGAGTGTCCGGTACGCGGGCTGTTAGCCCTGTCGCCAAACAACCGCGCGAGGAAGAAGAACGGCGCAGCGTACCACGGCTCGCGCCGTTGTTGCTCGCGTCGTAATAACCAGCCATCGCGGTTGATTTTTTTATTTTTTTTATTTATTTTAATTGTGACCGTTTGGAGGAGCGTATTTTTGAAAAATATACCAAAAAAATCTTATTTTTACCCCTTAAAATCCTACAAATACCTTCTTATTATTTCATACTTCCAATATATTTTCTACTTCAATAATACTCAATTTTCTTTCAATTAGTTTGTAAATTTTATTTCTTGTTTACATACTATGTTTTTTATTTTTATGTAATGTTTTTTTTTATGTAATGTATTTTTATTTTTAATGAATTTAATTATAGTTATATCGGGTATTTTTTATTTTATGTAAATGAAAAAATAAAATAAAATTGGCCAACGGCACCGGATTTCTGATGCCAAATGATATCTGCCAAAATGTGGTGTCAAAGGGTTTTTGGTGCCGTTGTGGTTTTTGCTGACGTGGCACCACTTTTTGGCCATTTTTCCCAACGGCATGAGGACAATGGCACAAGGGTACCCAGCTCTCTAAACATTTGGCAAAACCAGCGGTAGGAGAAAATTGTTGGAATATAACTCAGATCATACGCTAAGTAATGAAGCAAACTTTGCTAGAACATAATGACAGTTACAGGGTAGTTATTATTGTTAAAAGTTACAATGGTTAGTATGAGGTACAATGGTTAGTAAAAGTCATAATGGTTGATATGCATATATCTATATCTACTCTATATCTATATCTATATCTATATCTATACTACATATTCAACATTTTTTCATTCTAAAAATAGAAAGTTTGAATTTTCAAGTTACAACCATTTAAGCATAGTGTACAAACATTATTATTTAAACTTGACAATTTACAAACATAAGTAATACTCCTAATTAAAATACCCCATTACATAAATGTAAAATTATATCTACACATTTTATAACCGTAGGAAAGCATACTATATAATTTTTTAATACATAACTAATACGTTTATTAGAACACCCAATTACTTAAAAGTACAATGATATATCCACATTGTACAACTAATTAAAAACATATCAACCTAATTAAATACAACCAATTAAAACACCACATTACTCAAAAGTACAATAATATTTTTACGATGTACAATCTAAACAAGCTACAATATAATCCAAAGTATAAACTAATTAAACACATTAATTAATATTATTTTTAAAACACCCCTACAATAAAAAAAATATATGTTATTATACACATTGTACAAATAATAAAATAAACAAAACTTTATACACTTATATGCTAACAAATTGATGGTATATATAGTTTTAAAAATCGGACCGGACAGACGGACTAATCCGGGAACCGGAGTCGCCACCTGTTCGGCTAGCTAATAAAATTCGTCCGAAACGAACCGAATAGACTCGTCAAACCGATACAAACGGGTGAACCGAGATCTATTTCTCCAGTTAATCGTCACAGGGTACCCGCCGCCGCATCGCGCGGGTACCCTGCTAGTTAACCTTTAACTATGTTTGGTCTTTGTTAAACGAATAGAGATTTATTAAATTTCATATTGAACATACTAGATATGTTAGTGTTATTTTGAATGAGATTGTGTAATTAAGTAAAATAAAAGTAACTCATTAAATAAAGATGAACACCACCACTTCATTTGGTCACATATCACTTCTCAAACTTACTAAATACAACTATGAAAACTAAATCATTTAGATGAAAGCATTATCAGGTGCACAAGATGCGTGGGAATATGTTACAAACGAGTACGAAGAACCGACTGATGCTGAGATTAGTGCCATGGTTGTGAACAGTTGAAAGCATTCAAGGAGAAGCCTATGAAGGCGAAGACCGCTCTCTCTATCTCTTGTTTCAGTCGATGGATAAATCGAGTTTCGAGAAGATCGCGGGTGCTTCAACAACGAAAGAAGCATGGGACACGCTGGAAAAGGCGTACAAAGGCGTTGATCGAGTCAAACAAGTACGACTCCAAACACTGCGTGGTGAACTCGACACCATGAAAATGAAGGAGGCAGAAGGAGTCTCAGATTACATTACCCGTGTACAAACGGTGGTGAATCAACTCAAACGTAATGGTGAAAATTTACCCGACTCGAGAATCATAGAGAAAATTCTATGGCCATTAAACGAGAAATTTGAGAATGTAGTGTGCGCAATTGAAGAGGCAAAAGATCTGGAAGAATTAACGATTGAAGAACTAGCAGGTTCACTAGAAACACATGAGCAAAGAAAGATTAGAAAACGATAACGGGATCCTAAACCCGAGCCTTAAAAACCTAAATTACCAAATTTTAATCCTAAAAATGAAAATTTAATTTCTAAAGAGGACCAAATATTAAAAAAATTTTAGAAAAAGAATTATATTTTTTTGATTTTATTTATAAATTGAAATAAAAATAAAAATGTTGTTCTTAACTAAAAAATATGTATAAAAACATATGTAATACAATTTATAAAAATCTAAAAAAAATAAGAAAAGTGCTTTGAACAGTTAAAAACTTAAGAAAAATAAAATGAGTTTACCAGCGTATCTCAATAAGCTGGAAATAAGCCTATAAGGGCTGATGGCTTATAAGGGAAAAACTCCCTTAAATACCAACTGGCCCAAGAATCTAACGAAAAGACCCAAGGGCGCAAATGGTATTGTGTGGGAGTGTTAAGGTGTTGGGAGTGTGAAAGGTGGAGACACAGTTCAAAACCCGTGACTTCCTTTTTAATGAAAACATTTTTTTATTTTTCTTTTGAAAAAGCTATAAAATAAGCTAAAATGAACAACTTTAATAAAGAGCTTTTTGACAAAACTTAAAAATAAGCTAGGAAAAAGTACTTTAAAGGTGACAGATTTGCTTATTTTTACTAAATGACTATTAACTAAACAGTTTGACTTATTTAAAACTGAATAAGCAACAAGAAAAGCAAATAAGCTAAAAACAAATCATTACCTAGACCTAATTAGCATATATGACCAAAACTAAGCTAACATAATAAGCTACAAATAAGTAAAAGGCATTTAAGATAGCAAACACTAAACACTTTATAAAAGACTTATTCCTAAATTAAGCTAAGATTTTAAGACTAATAAGCTCAGATATTAAGCTGAAAGTTAAAAACTGAATAAGCACTAAACTCAATAAACTTAAATGAGCTAAATTCAAACAAAACATTAAAGGAAATAAGCTAAAAAAGGGGATTGCAAAAGGCAGTATAAACTGATATGTTTTTGGCTTTTTGAGTTTAAAGGCTAATTTTTTTTTTTTATTTTATATATATTTTTTTTTTATTTTTTTTTTATTTTTTATTTTTATATTTTTTCTAAGCAAAAATAATGACTTAAATTAATTACGAAATGCTAAGAAAAAACCTCAAAACAGTAAAGATTTATCCTCCAATTAGCACTAATGAACCAAATAAAAAGCTAATTACCGTTAAGGATTAAGCTAGAAACTGTAAATGCAAAAGGGGCTTAAACTACTAATTTTAGGGTTTTAAGGAAAAATGGCTTATTGCAGCCCTATATTTAAGCTAACTTAAGCTGTTTTAAAGCTCTAAAAAGCCCAAACAGATTTAGCTTGTTAGCCAATAAGCTTGTGCCATGATTTTCAGATTCTAAAACAAACTATTACCATCTTAAATCTAGGATCAAAAGTAGTCCTATAAACCTTAATCTAAGTTCACCAACTACAAAATATGACAGATTGCTTTCAAAACTTTAAGTGTAAATGCAGGCTAATGTAACATGCATATTGAACCAAAAACAAGCCTAAATGAGCCACTAAAACAACTTTTAAGTTAATCTTCAAAATAAGCAGTTTAACTAAGCCTAAATATCACAGATTCTAGGATCATTTAGGGAAAACATTAAAAATGACTTTCAAACCATAAAAACTTTTGGAAACAGTTCCTAATACCTTAAAAGAGCTTATGGGATTAGGCTTATCAACCAAAGTTGACAGCAAACAACACTAACCAAGGTGTATTACTAAGCTGTGCCCAACACTCCGTTAAACTAAAAAACTCAATTAAGCTTTATTATCATAGATTCTAAATGATGAAAAGTGAAAACCAGATGAGCATAAGACATTTAGATGATAAATAAGCAAAAACATCATAGTAATAAGCACTAGAATAAGCAGATTCAAATAAGCAGTTATAAAGCATACAAAAGGTAGTTTTATATAAAAAAACAAACTAAATGATTAATAAGATGAACATAAACATAAAAAGCATTTAAATAAGCATAAAAAGCAATATTAAGCATAAATAAGCAATAAATTAAGGCAAACATAAAATAAACACAAAGGAAATAGAAAATGGACTTTCTACAATTGCGCTATGCTCAAAACTAGGCTAATATATCTCAAAAGAGCATATCAACTACTCCATCATACAAAATAAGTTGGTAAGAAGCCAATAAGCCCACCATTTTGGTCCATTATCATCAAAGAGCTTAGAACCCCGTAATCCTTTAACCATTCTGACTTAAAAGTGAACAAGCAAACTCAAATAAGCTTTTAGGAGCTTATTTGAGCTTAAAGAGGCTTTGAGTAAACATTTTAGCTTAGTAAAAGACTTGAGTAAATGGCATAAGAGGAAACTGAAATTTAAAAAGCACAAATGATTTAAGCTGAAAATTTAACTTTTTTTAATTAAAAGAAGGGTACATTAAGCTGAATTCTAATACAATAAGCATAAAAATAAGCTGTAAATAAAAATACACTACTCCTACAACTACCTTCAACTACCCCCTTTTATTTTACAACGAGGAAAATGCTATCTATATATATAAGAGAGCTTTATCACAAGGGGTGTGGCTTCTTGTGCTTGGTTGAGTGAGAGACTAACGTTGCCCTTCAAACTTAAATCTGAGCCCTTGAATTGATTTGATTCTTTTATCCTTTCATCACAGCTCATGATTTGATACCATGTGTCTCATCAACCAATCAAATCGTATACGGGATTGCCAAAACGGTTTGTCCTATCTGAAGGAATATGTCAAATTTTGGTTGTCGGGTTTGTTGGGAAAGAGGCCAAATAGGTTTTTTGTTGTTTTCAGGGTAAACGATTGAGGGGATAGATAAATAGCGAACAATGGCGGGACAAAGGGTATTTGGGGGTATTGGGTTTTAATTTTGGTAACGGGTTAGGAGGGGAAATGGACTAAAAGATAGAAAGGTAAGATGATAGGAACTAAAGGTGTTAATATAATAAGGACTAAAGTGTTAGTACCTAAAGGACTAATTGTGAAAACCAGTTTATTTAAGGGAAATTGGGCTACTAGGGTTAAGGTGGGTTGGTTAAATGGTTTTGGGCTTTGTAATTAATAAATAAGCATATTGGGCTGATTCGGCCCATTAAGTGGGGTACGGGTTGGCCCAATAAGATGCTTATGTCTTCGGCTTTGGTTTTTTCGTGCTTTTTCTAATTTCGTGCTCGGTTTTGTCCGGTTTGGCTCTGTTTTTGTCCTTTAGTGAATATATGATACTTGCACAGTACACAAAGCAAAACAAACACATTTTTGGCAATTTAATGTTCGTTTTTGGCACATTAGTGGTCCATTTTAGCCCAATTAAGTAGGTCAAGGTAGGTGTAGATTAAGCCACATAGACGAAAATTCCCTATACTAAACTATTGTTGTGTCCTCACGCAATGCCATAAGTAAACACTTTAGAAAACCAAGAATCTCAATCCCCCTCGATTAATTACCTCAAAAAGTAGCTAACTGTTTATCAAGGGGAATTAAAGAATCATTAGTTTTAAAAAGCCCCGTTTTGACCATTTTTATAAATCTACACTAACTACTATACATATTTTTTTATATTTTTCCTTTTTTTGACTAGAATGTTTGGAGTTTCGTTATTTTCATTACTTTAGGGTCATAGAACAAGCACTTTAATACTAAAATTCCCAAAAAGGATAAATTCACCGTCCTTGATTTTTTTACTTGTCTTAGACCAAGCTCAAAAATGAAATCACCGTTAAATATAAGTTAAGATGCTAACACTACTCATACTTGTAACTTGTGAACTTTTCACTCCCAACAATTATATATTTATTGAATGCTTATTTCGAATTTCATCCATGAAAACCTTTTTAAGAAAATAGCAATATTCTCTATGCTTAAACGTTACCACCCACAAGAATTATGATTTTGAAGGCGAGATCATTCCATGTAGCGAATTTTTTCTCGGCACATCCCAGCCGAGACCGGCTTAGATGACCAGCACAGAGAATAGTATCGAAACTCACGGACCTTCGGTTTCAAAAACTCTTAGGCTTCCCGTTAAATAAATAATTCATTTAGAAAAAAAACACAACTTAAAACGAAATAGTCTTAGTTCAAAAGCATATTTAAATTTAAGAAAAAGCGATTTTCCCTATATTGATTTAATCACATATATTACACTTAACATTAATATAATTATACTTATAACCTCCACCCTTTAAACGAACTGTCACATCGGTATGCGAGCCGACCATGATCCAGTTGTCTTATTTCGGCTTCGGAAATCCTCGACCTTTTTGAAGGCTGCAACATCGGTTGTGAGTCGGCAAGATGCAGCAAACTTTTATCAGTCTCGGATAATTACTATGTGCCTTATTTAGAAGACTGCCACATCGGTTGTGAGCCGGCAAGAGGCAGTAAACTTTTATCAGCCCACAGTTTTTATTATTACCTCTCTTTTTTTTACATTTTATATTACAACGATATAGAAAAAATTTCTTTTTAGAAAATTTAAGTATAAATTTGAACTAGGACTAAAAAGTTTAAAAATGTTGATTTAAAAAGGACTTTTAAGTGATAAAACCACTAACTCGTCTAGTTTTTGAAAAGAGCACGTCTTTATTAAGTTCCGTTAGAAGCTTAGGGGAAAAAAAGGCCATAAATTACAACTTATGAGCTCTTAATAATTCCAATAATCCTTGTTTAGCATCTTTACTCATAATCTAACTCTATCATTTCTCGTTCTTCGCAAATTTAACATCTTAATGAAAAAGATCCTGAATGCTTAATCAAATAAACTGAGCTTAGATCAAGTTTATAACGGTTAAGGACAAAGCTAAGAGCTTCAATACGCTCGATCGAGATCATAATTTATTCTTATTCTCCCCACAGAAAGTCAAATCATTGAAACAAAACACTTATTTTATTTTGTAAATTTTTAAAATTTTTCATTTTTAGTATTTTGGTGGTAAAAACGAGGATTACATGAAACCAACGACTGGAGCATGGTAAAAAAAAAATTCACGAAAAGCTAGACACAAAATAAAAATACAAAAAATATAAATAATGGACAAAAACTATAAAACCAGAGTAATTGGAAGGCCAAACCGACAATCAAATCGAAAGATTCCCCCATACTAGAACTAACATTGTCCTCCATTTTTAAGAAGGGTCTCTACGTAAATCTAAAGCCGTTTATTAAGTATGTTCAAAGATAAACGTTAGTCGATAAGATTTAGGATATTGGATTCCCATAATCATGCTAAGGATTGAAGCTCGAGTGAACGAAGGACAAAACCACGAGCACGAGAGTCTTCATAATCCGGGGAAATCCTGGACATACAACACAAATCACAAAACACGAGAAAGGAAGAGGCGAACCTCCTCACGTCACACTTATTCATTACTACTATTATAATTAGATTAGGATAAGCATGGGTTGCCACCCACGAAGCGTTTATTTTTGTTAACCGAGTCTTGAGCCTGACTCGATCCCCCATACTTGAGCTGGTCAAGGAGGATAGAAATGGAGAAACGGAACATCCAAGATAGGAATGTTCCCTCCATAAATCATCACCGGGCTTTCAAAAAAATCAGAAATGAGATGGAAAGCTTTAAAGCCCCGATGAGATAATAGATGAGGAGATTTCTCCTCTTTTGAAGCAAGAATACCAGTATTGAAAACTTTGTCCTTATTTTCGGATGAAAATAGAAACAAAGTGTCAATCACTGGACAAAGAGAAAGGATGGGTTGGGTGGGTAAAATTCTAGGCTTAAGAACATAACGTTCAGAAATATCATCCACCACTTTTACAGTCAAAATTCCCGTATCGGGTTCAGCATCAAAGCAAATTCCATCATCATCCGGTGGTTTCGCAGGAGGACGAGGAGATGATGGATCATAATAACGATCAAAGTGAAATGACTCATTTTCAGGCAGTGAAAGGAAATCATTGTTAAGCAATTCTTCAAGAATATCCCCTTCTGAGTCATAGTCGTCATTCTTAATACCCGGTGGTATCGAGTCATCCGGAGCAAGAAAAATATCAATCTCCTCCATAAGAGAGTCACTACCCTCAACGAGGATAGGAGATGGAGAGAAAGACTCAATTAGAGCATCAGAATTTTCTGAATTAAGTTCTTTTGGAGGTCGAGGAGCTGAATTATCATACAATAATTTCTCAACAAGACGAATTTCTTCCTATGGATCAAAGTCGGCTTCATCAATTTCTGGAGAAATCAAATCGATATGAGCGAGTTCACTAGAGAACTCCTCGAGAAGAGAATCAAACTTAGGAGAAGAAACTATCGAAGTATCTCGATTAAGCAAAGATTCTATAAGATCAGACTCTGCATTAAAGTGATGCGGATCTATCTTAGTAGAAATGATTTCTTCATAAAAAAAGAGGGTTCGAATAAATTTTGAAATTTTCTTCCGAAACGTCTTCATCAGAAAGTGACTCGTCATCACTAGAGGTAAAATCGTCGTTAGAATCAAACAAAGGATTAGAAAAAGTCGTAAAATCATCACAAATGGACATATCACACTCACTTTCAATATCGGATA
This sequence comes from Tanacetum coccineum, assembly GCA_026074375.1. Taxonomy (NCBI): domain Eukaryota; kingdom Viridiplantae; phylum Streptophyta; class Magnoliopsida; order Asterales; family Asteraceae; genus Tanacetum; species Tanacetum coccineum. The sequence goes on from BQNB010122325.1 coordinate 9,288, forward strand.
AATCCTTGGACTCACTTGGGGTTAGGTTAAGGTCCTCAACACTAGACTCATTTTCTTTGTCCGATTTCGTTTCTGGAATAATGTCAAGATGCTCATCCTCTATTATGAGAGAGTCCGTAATCGGAAAGTCGGGTGTGATTGCAATTGACAGAGGAAGTTCAGAAATAATATCTTTCAAAGGAATAGAACTTTTCTCATCATCGTCATCATAGAAAATAGGAGGCTTCCAATATGGAGTACAAATTTTAGCTGCCTGCTCTTCTTGTTTTAGTTGCATTTTATTAAGAATTTACAAATCATTAAGAAGTTTAAGTAGCAATTCTTGTACATTCTCTGATTGATTTTGCCCTTCTTCCAAAGCTTGCTTAACTTTAAGAAACCTTTCCCCAGCTAGCGTTAAAGCCATGCACTTTTCTTTAGGAGGTATATGATCATACTCCTTTAGAAAGGCTTGTATAACGTTCATTAGGTTTTCTCTAGCTCGCAACATTTCCGTACTCGTTGCTTGAGGAGGTTGATGAATGACGGGAAACTGCAGGGTAGGATTGGTCAAAAACCGAAAGAATTAGAATTATAGCAATGATTAGGTTCATAGAAAATGTATGGTTCAACGGTTGACACTGAAAAGTCTCATGAGGACCCCCCACAATTTTTACAACAAAGATATTGTTGTTGAAAATTAGGTGAAGTTTGTGGAAAATTATCAAAGTCTTGATTGTAACACGGGTCTGGATTAGAGATAAACGGAACTTAAAAATTGAGGGGACAATCGTACCATAATGATCATCGTCCACATAACACACAAGAATATGTCCTCGTACTGGGTTTGGAGGGTGGTCGCAAAAATTTGGAGAATCATTTGTAAGAATACGGAGTTGTTCAGAAGTGAAATGAATTTCCGAGAATTACATCCTAAACAAGTACCCTTATTATAATATCCAACACGCTCGCAAGTACAATATCGACAAGGTTGATCATCTAATGGATTTCCGCAGCTGAAACAACTTTGTGGTTCGAATGACGACATTAGAATTAAACAATTTGAGATTAAGAAGAATATTTTTGAATTTTTTATGTATTTTAAACAAGAAAAATATTTTTGGGACCGATAAATCAAAGGTGCACGGTAGCTCTCTAGAAAACGCACAAAGAAGCGGAGGAGCGGGAACGCGAAGCGTTTTTAAAAAAACCTTATCCTTATCGAGGGTGGGTCGAAGATCGTTGATCCAACCCCGCCTCATACCTCTCTTTATAGTTGTTAATCGAAGTAGATCGATTTCAAAAGTAACACAACGGTTGTTTTTGTTGTTTTTTAATTTTTTTTGGTATTTTGAATACTTGATAAAAATAAAATATTTTTGTATTTTTATAATAAGAAAAAAAATATTAACAATTGAAAGCGATAACTTCACGAGGAAGGATCTTCAAACACTAATCTTCAAACATAAACATAACGTAAGCGCACATAACCTCCCCGCAACGCGCAGAAATATGATACACTAGCTTATAATATATTATAAATATATGTATGTATATATATATGTATGTGAATCATATAATGGTATGTGTATATATAGTAATGTGAAATATATATATGTATATATATATATATATATATATATATAGATATATATATATATATATATATATATATATATATATATATATACAGATATATATATATATATATATATATATATATATAATGAAATAATAATAATTACTTAATACATAGATATATATAACGAAAATAATCAACATAATAAGAGTAGGGAAGTATTCCGTAAAGTTGTTTTAGAAATTACTTTTAAACCAAAGTAAAATCCCAAAAACCATTTCCCGAGGTCTTTATCCCTCACGAGGCGCGAATGTGAAAATCTGATTAAATTTTGTGATCGCAGTGATTTGAATGAACACATTTTAATTTGATTCGATTTCTACAAATAAAATACAAAGAACAAATAAAGGCAAGCAAAAACGAAAACAATTAAGGAAAAGACACAAAAATGAAAACGAGATCTAAACCCGAGCCTTTAAAACTTAATTACCAAAATTTAATCCAACAAATGAAATTAATTTTCTAAAGGTCTCCTAAATGATTATAAATAATTTTAGAAAAAAGAATTTAATATTTTTTTTTGACTTTTATTATATTTATTATAAATTAAAACAGTTTTATCTAAAAAATTTATAATATTAAAAAAAATATAAAACTATTTAAATAAAAATCTGAAAAAATTAGAAAAAAGTGCTTTTGAACATTTAAAAACCTAAAGAAAAGCTAAAAGGAGTCATACCAACTTTATCTAATAAGCTTGAAAATTAAGCCCAAAAGGGTATGATGTCTTCTAAGGGAAAAACGCACCAACAGCCCCAAATTCTAACAAAAAGACCCCATGGTGCAGATGGAATTGTGTGGGAAGTGTTAAGGTGTTGGAGTTTGAAGGGAGGTCACACGTTGAAACGCTGTGACTTCCCTTTGAATGAAACATTTTTTAAATTTCTTTTGAAAAAGCTATAAAATAAGCTATAATGAACAACTTAATAAAGAGCTTTTATGGAAAAAAACTTAAAAATAATCTCGAAAAAAACTTTAAAGTGAACAGATTGGCTTATATCTACCTAAAGAATATTAACTAAAATGATGACTAATTTTATTGACCTGAATAAGCAACAAGAAAACAAATAAGCGAAAAACAAATCCTTACCTAGACCTAAATAGCATATATGACCAGAAAATAAGCTAACAAATAAGGCTTACAAATCAGTAAAATGCATTAAAGACGAGCACACACTAAACCCTTTATAAAAGACTTATCCTAAATAAAGCCTAAGATTTTAAGATAAAAAGCCAGATATTAAGCTGAAATTTAAAAACTGAATAAGCACTAAACTCAATAAACCAAATGAGCTAAATTCAAACATACATTAAAGGTAATTAACTAGAAAAGGACTTGCAAAATTCTGTATACACTGAATAGTTTTTGGCTTTTTGAGTTTAAGGGCTACTTTCTAAGCTAAAAATAATGACTTAATTTAATGACAAAATGCTAAATCCTCAAAACAGGTAAAGATTATCCTCCAATAAGCACTAATGATCCAAATAAAGCTAAATTACCTAAATGATTAAGCTAGAAACTATAAATGCAAAAGGGGCTTAAACTACTAATTTTAGGTTTTTAAGGAAAAATGGCTTATTGCAGCCCTATATTTAAGCTAGCTTAAGCTGTTTTAAAGCTCTGAAAAGCCCAAACAGATTAAGCTTGTTATCCAATAAGCTTATGCCATGATTTTCAGAACCTAAAACAAACTATTACCATCTTAAATCTAGGATCAAAAGTAGTCCTATAAACCTTAATCTAAGTTCACCAACTACAAAATATGACAGATTGCTTTCAAAACTTTAAGTGTAAATGCAGGCTAATGTAACATGCATATTGAACCAAAAACAAGCCTAAATGAGCCACTAAAACAACTTTTAAGTTAATCTTCAAAATAAGCAGTTTAACTAAGCCTAAATATCACAGATTCTAGGATCATTTAGGGAAAACATTAAAAATGACTTTCAAACCATAAAAACTTTTGGAAACAGTTCCTAATACCTTAAAAGAGCTTATGGGATTAGGCTTATCAACCAAAGTTGACAGCAAACAGCACTAACCAAGGTTAGTACTGCTGTCCCAAACACTCCTTTAAAATAAGAAAACTCAATTTAAGCTTTTAAAATAGATTTCTAAAGAGTGAAAAGTGAAAACCAGATGAGCATAAGACATTTAAGCAAAAACATCATAGTAATAAGCACTAGAATAAGCAGATTCAAATAAGCAGTTATAAAGCATACAAAAGGCAGTTTTATATAAAAAACAAACTAAATGACTAATAAGCTGAACATAAACATAAAAAGCATTTAAATAAGCATAAAAAGCAATATTAACCAGAAATAAGCAATAAATAAGCAAACAGTAAAATAAGAAAGGAAATAGAAAAGTGACTTACAATTGCCTTTGCTCAAAACAAGGCTAATATATGCTCAAAAGAGCTTATCAACTAGCTCCAGCTTATCAAAGATAAGCTGGTAAGAAAGCCATAAGCCCATCCCTTTTTGGCTTATCATCCAAAGAGCTTAGAACCATAATCCTTAACCATTCTGACTTAAAAGTGAACAAGCAAACTCAAATAAGCTTTTAGGAGCTTATTTGAGCTTAAAGAGGCTTTGAGTAAACATTTTAGCTTAGTAAAAGACTTGAGTAAATGGCATAAGAGGAAACTGAAATTTAAAAAGCACAAATGATTTAAGCTGAAAATTTAACTTTTTTTAATTAAAAGAAGGGTACATTAAGCTGAATTCTAATACAATAAGCATAAAAATAAGCTGTAAATAAAAATACACTACTCCTACAACTACCTCCTTTTACAAAGGAAAATTCTATCTATTTATATAAGAAGCTTATGCACAGGGGTGTGCTTCTTGTGCTTGTTGAGTGAGAGACTTGAGAGTTGCCTTCAATCTTAAATCTGAGCCCTTGAATTGATTTGATTCTTTATCCTTTCATCACATCTCTTGATTTGATACCATGTCCTCTCAACCAATCAATCGTTACGGGATTGCCAACGTGGTTTGTCCTATCTTGAAGGAATAGGTCAAATTTGGTTGTCGGGTTGTGGGGAAGAGGCCAAATAGGTTTTGTTGGTTTTCAGGGTACGATTGAGGGGGATAGATAAATAGTGACAATGGCGGGAAAAGGGTTTTGGGGGTATTGGGTTTAATTTTGGTAACGAGGTTAGGGGAAAAGGACTAAAGATGTAAAGGGGTAAGGATGATAGGGACTAAAGGTATAATATAATATGGACTAACAGTGTTACTGTGAAAACAGTTATAGGGTAATTGGGCTAATAGGGTTAAGTGGTTGGTTAAATGGTTTTGGGCTTTGTAATTAATAAATAAACATATTGGGCTGATCTAGCCCATTAAGTGGGGTACAGGTTGGCCCAATAAGATACTTATATCTTCGGCTTTGGTTTTTTCGCGTTTTTTCCAATTCCGTGCTCGGTTTTGTCCGGTTTGGCTCTGTTTTTGTCCTTTAGTGAATATCTGATACTTGCACAGTACACAAAGCAAAACAAACACATTTTTGGCAATTTAATGTCCGTTTTTGGTCATTATTGGTCATTTTAGCTCATTTAATTAGGTCAAAGGTATGTGTAATTAAGCACATACCAAAATCCCCCATACTAAACTATTGCCGTGTCCTCATGCAATGCTATAAGTAAACACTTAGAAAACCAAAAATCTCAATCCCCCTCGACTAATTACCTCAAAAAGTAGCTAAGTGTTCATCAAGGGGAATTAAAGAATCATTAGCTTTGAAAAGCCCCGTTTTGACCATTTTTATAAATCTACACTAATTACCGCACATATTTTTTTTATATTTTTCTTTTTCTTTTTCTAACTAGAATGTTTGGAGTTTCGTTATTTTCATAACCTTTAGGGTCATAGAACAAGAAGCACTTCAATCCTAAAATGCCCAAAAAGGATAAATTCATCGTCCTTGATTTTTCACTTGTCCCAAACCAAGCTTAAAAACGAAATCACCGTTAAATACAAGTTAAGATGCTAACACTACTCATACTTGTAACTTGTGAAACTTTTCACTCCCAACAATTATTATATCTTAGGTGAATGTGCTTATTTCGAATTTCAACCATGGATCAACCTTTTTAAGAAAATTGCAATATTTCTATGCTTTACGTTCCACCCAAGAATTATGATTTTGAAGGCGAGATCATTCCATGTAGCGACTTTCTTCTCGGCACATCCCAGCCGAGACCGGCTTAGGTGACCAGGCTTTTGACACCCCACAGAGAATAGTATCGGAACTCACGGACCTTCGGTTTCAAAAACTCTTAGGCTTCCCGTTAAATAAATAATTCATTTAGAAAAAAAACACAACTTAAAACGAAATAGTCTTAGTTCAAAAGCATATTTAAATTTAAGAAAAAGAGATTTTCCCTATATTTATTAAATCACATATATTACACTTAACATTAATATAATTATACTTATAACCTCCACCCTTTAAACGAACTGTCACATCGGTATGCGAGCCGACCATGATCCAGTTGTCTTATTTCGGCTTCGGAAATCCTCGACCTTTTTGAAGGCTGCAACATCGGTTGTGAGCCGGCAAGATGCAGCAAACTTTTATCAGTCTCGGATAATTACTATGTGCCTTATTTAGAAGACTGCCACATCGGTTGTGAGCCGGCAAGAGGCAGTAAACTTTTATCAGCCCACAGTTTTTATTATTATTACCTCATCATTTTTTTTACACTTTATATTACCACGATATATAGAGAAAATTTCTTTTTAGAAAATTTAAGTATAAATTTGAACTAAGACTAAAAAGTCTAAAAATATTGATTTAAAAAGGACTTTTAAGTGATAAAACCACTAACTTGTCTAATTTCCGAAAAGAGCACGTATTATTAGTCCGGTTAGAAGCTTCGGGGAGGAAAAGACACAAATTACACTTATGAGCTCTTAATATTTCCAAATAATCCTTGTTTAGCATCTTACTCATAATTAACTCTATCATTTCTCGTTCTTTGCAAATTTAAAATCTTTAATAAAAAGATCCGCGAATGCTTAGTCAAATAAACTAGCTTAGTCAAGTTTATAACGGTTAAGGGACAAAGCTAAGAGCTCAATACGTTCGATCGAGTCAAAATTTATTCTTATTCTACCCAGCAGGAAAGTCAAACATTGTGACAAAACACTTATTTAGTTTCCCTTGACGAACACTTTGCTACTTTTCAAAGTTATTAGTCGAAGGGAGATTAAGATTCTCAGTTTTCGTAAATGCTTACTTCATAGCATTGCGTGAGGACACGGCAATACCTTAGTATGGGGGATTTTGGTATGTGCTTAATTACACATACCTTTTACCTTTAAAAACGAGCTGAAATAACCAAAAACGGACCTAAAATGCCAAATATATGCTTGTTTTGCTAATTGTATTGTGCAGGAACGAATAACCAAGAAAAGGACGAAAAACAAAGTCAAAACGACAAAACCGAACATGGAATGGAAAAGCTGTAAAGGACAAAGCCAAAGCAAAGCCAAAGACCAGAAAAGTCAAAGTCAAAAGTCAACTCAACAAATTAACAGTCAAACCGGAGCCGTAATTGAAGAATACTATTGGATGCAATCTCAACCCATCTGATGGGCCGGGAAAGCCCAATAGTATATTAATGAAGACTGTGAAGACCAAATGGGCCCTCAATCAATGACAACAACCCATTTGTGTGCAATTGACAGAGACTGTGAAGACTTTGAAGGCCCAATCCTAGCCCATGTACAGTCAATCTCAGCCATTGTACACACAAAACCCACCTGAACCTTATTGGGCCTTAAAAAGCCCAATAACAGAAGCATCACCGGTCTTTCAGAAAAATCAGAAATGAGCTAGAAAGATTTAAAGCCCCGATGAGATAAGAGATGATGAGATTTCTCCTCTTTTGAAGAAAGAATACCAGTATTGAAAACTTTGTCCTCATTTTTGGATGAAAATAGAAGCAAAGTGTTAATCACTGGACAACGGGTGGGATGGGTGGGTAAAATACTAGGCATAAGAACATAACGTTCAAAAATATCATCCACCATTTTTACAGTCAAAATTTCCGTATCGGGTTCAACATCAAAGTAAATTCCATCATCATCCGGTGGTTTCGCAGGAGGACGAGGAGATGATGGATCATAATAATGATCAAAATGAAATGACTCATTTTCAGGAAGGAAAAGGGTATCATTGCTAAGTAATTCTTCAAGAAAAAGAATACCCCCTTCCAAGTCATAGTCATCATTCTCAATACTCGGTGGTATCGAGTCATCCGGAGAAAGAAAAATATCAATCTCCTCCATAAGAGATTTACTATCCTCAATGGGGATAGGAGATGGAGAGAAAGATTCGATTACAGCATCAGAATTTTTAGAATTAAGTTCTTCCGGAGGTCGAGGAGATGAATTATCATACAACAATTTCTCAACAAGACGAATTTCTTCCTCTGGATCAAAGTCGGCTTCATTAATTTCTAGAGAAATCAAATCGAGATGAGCGAGTTCACCGGAGAACTCCTCGAGAAGAGAATCAAACTTAGGAGAAGAAACTATCGAAGTATCTCGATTAAGCAAATATTCTATATGATCAGATTCTCCATTAAAGTGATGTAAATCTATCTTAGTGGAAATGATTTCTTCATCAAAAAGAGGGTTCGAAATTTTTTTGAAATTTTCTTCCGGAACGTCCTCATCAGAAAGTGACTCGTCATCACTAGAGGTAAAATCGTCGTTAGAATCAAAGAGAGGATTAGAAAAAGTCGTAAAATCATCACAAACGGGCATATCACACTCACTTTTAATATCGGATAAATCCTCGGATAAATCCTCGGACTCACTTGGGGTTAGGTTAAGGTCCTCAACACTAGACTCATTTTCTTCGTCCGATTCTGTTTCCGGAATAGTGTCAAGATGCTCATCCTCCATTATGAGAGAGTCCGTAATCAGAAAGTCGGGTGTGATTGCAATTGACAGAGGAAGTTCAGAAATAATATCTTTCAAAGGAATAGAACTTTCCTCATCATCGTCATCATAGAAAATAGGAGGCTTCCAATATGGAGTACAAATTTTAGCTGCCTGCTCTTCTTGTTTTAGTTGCATTTTATTAAGAATTTGCAAATCATTAAGAAGTTTAAGTAGCAATTCTTGTACATTCTCTGGTTGATTTTGCCCTTCTTCCAAAGCTTGCTTAACTTTAAGAAACCTCTCCTCAGCTAGCGCTAAAGCCATGCACTTTTCTTTAGGAGGTATATGATCATACTCCTTTAGAAAGGCTTGTATAGCGTTCATTAGGTTTTCTCTAGCTTGCAACATTTCCGTACTCGTTGCTTGAGGAGGTTGATGAATGACGGGAAACTGCGGGGGTTGGAATTGGTCAAAACCGAAAGAATTAGAATTATAGCAATGATTAGGTTCATAGAAATTTTGGTTCAACGGTTGACACTGAAAAGTCTCATGAGGACCCCCGCAGTTTTCACAACAAAGATATTGTTGTTGAAAATTAGGTGAAGTTTGTGGAAAATTATCAAAGTCTTGATTGTAACACGGGTCCGGATTAGAGATAAACGGAACTTGAGGCGGACAATCGTAACCATAATGAGCATCGTTCCCACATAACTCACAAGAATACGTCTCGTACTGGGGTTGTGGAGGGTAGTCGGAAAAATTTGGAGAATCATTGTAAGAATACGGAGTTGGTTCATAAGTGAATGAATTTTCCGAATTACATCCTAAACAAGGTACCCCTCTATTATAATATCCACAGCGCTCGCAAGTACAATATCGACAAGGTTGATCATCTAATGGATTTCCGCAGCTGAAACAACTTTGTTGTTCGAATGACGACATTAGAATTAAACAATTTGAGATTAAGAAGAATATTTTTGAATTTTTTATGTATTTTAAACAAGAAAAATATTTTTGGGACCGATAAATCAAAGGTGCACGGTAGCTCTCTAGAAAACGCACAAAGAAGCGGAGGAGCGGGTAAGCGCGAAGCGTTTTAAAAACCTTCTCCTTTCGGGTCGAAGTCCATATGATCGACCCTCCTTATACCTCTCTTAAAGTTTGTAATCTAAAGGTGAGCCGATACGACAATTAACAAACGGTTATTTTTCAATATTAAAATAAATGAAAATAAGAATAGAAGTGTAAAATATTTTTGTATTTTTATATTTTTATAATAAGAAGAAAATATTCACAATTGAAAGCGATAACTTCACGAGGAATGGTCTTCAAACACTAATCTTCGAACGAAACACGATAATCGTAACACACCTCCCCGGCAGCGGCGCCAAAAATTGATTCTTAATATATTAGCATATATAATATATATATAACTAAAATACCAATTATCAATAATAGTATAGTAATCAGTATTCCGTAAGGATTTAAGAAAATTACTTTTATCCAAAGTAAAATCCAAAACATTCCCGAGTCATATCCCGACGAGGTGCGAATTGAAAATCGAAGTTAAGTTTGTGATCACGTGATTGAATATTTTAAGATTTTGATTTGGTTTCCTATTTCTAAAAATATAAATGCAAAACATAAAAAGGCAAGCAACAATTACGACAATTAAAAATAAACACGAAAACGTTAACGAGAATTTAAAAACACGACAAGTAAGCAAGTAAATCAAAATTTAACCTTAAAAATATTTTTTTTATAAATCCTAAATGACTAAAAATAATTTTAGAAAAAAGAATTAGATTTTTTTGACTTTTATTTTATTAATTATGAATTAAAAACAGTTTTAATCTAAAAATGCATAAAAATAGTAAAATAATTATAAAAATCTAAAAAATTCATGAAAAGTACTTTGAACAAATATAAACTTAAGAAAAGTAAAATGGGAAAATAAGCTGAAACAAATAAGCAGTTAAAAAGCAAATAAGCTTAAAACTAAAAAGTGACTATATAATTTAAATGATGCAATGTAATAAACGAAAAAGACCCCAGGGCAGTTGGCATTGAGAGTGTGTGTTGAGGTGTTGGTGCTATGAAGGAGAGGTCACAGGTTCGACCCCTGTGGCCTCTCTTTTTAAAAAAACATTTTTTTTAAATTTCTTTTTGAAAAAACTAAAGTTAAGACAAAAATAAGCGACTTTAATAAAAGAATTTTTTGACAAAACTCAAAATTAAGCTAGAAAAAGCTTATTGAAAATGACAGTTTAAGCTAAATCTTACTAAAAGACCATAGCTTAAAACTGTTTTTATTTTTAAGACTCAAATAAGCAAAAGAGAGCTAATAAGCTGATCCTAGACAATTACCTAATCCTAATAAGCAATTATGAAAAGGTTTAATCAAACAAAATGAACTGAAAATGTCACACCCCGCCAAGGCGGAAACGCGAGGCGTAAACAAGAATGGATATCATCACAACACATGGTGTCTATATA
>BQNB010122326.1:9756-20304 GCA_026074375.1 Tanacetum coccineum
TATTAACTATTAAACTACGAGCTATAATAAACAGTAAAATACACGGGGTGACCGAGTCTTTTTCTAATATCTAACACGAAGTATGCAAAACGATTTATGAAGTTATGTATCTTTAATTTCTTAATTTGTATATTCTATTTTAATGCTTATTATACTTTGTTGGATGTTACGGTAGCTAAGTGCAAAAATATATAAAGTTAGATAATTACAAAAGACTTGATTATACATGCGAAAAAAATCCCCGATTCCCCGATGGGGACGGGGATGGGATTGAAAATTTTTTCCCCGTCGGGTATGGGGCCGGGGATGGGGATGGATATTAAGATTGGTGATGGGGATGGGAAACATGATCCCCGAAATTCCCCGACCCATTGCCATCCTTAACCTCCACTAGATTTTGTTCTTGAGCCTGTATACCCAAACTTTATGCCACCAGAGGATGATGTGCTTCCAGCTGAGGAGCAGCCACTGCCTGCTGCTGTTTCACCCACTATCGACTCACCGGGTTATATTATCGAGTTTGATCCTGAGGAGGATCCAGAGGAGGATCAGGAGGAGGATGATGAGGATCCTAAGGAGGATCTAGCTGATTATCCCACTGACAAAGATGATGATGATGAGGAGGAGGAGTCCTTAGGAGACGATGCTGATGATGAGGAGGAGGGCAATGATGAGGAGCACCTAGCTTCGGCCGACTCTGTCCCACCACCCGCACATCGCACCACTGCTAGTTTGTCTATCCGACCCCAGACACCTGTACCATTTCCTTCTAAGGAAGAGGTTGATAGACTCCTTGCCTTACCATCACCTTCACCGTCACCACTTAACATCATACTCATCACCACTTCCATAGATACCCTTTCCACCACTACCTGCTAGTCCCACTCACTCTTTGGGCTACAGAGCTGCTATGATCCGGCTGAGAGCCGAGTCACCATCTACTTCCCATCCACTACCATTACAACTACCTATTATACTTCCACACACCAGAGCATCTATGGCTATAATGAGAGCTGCTGCACCATCCACCTATGTGCTAGCACCTCAATAAGAGACACTACCATCAGGGACTTCACCACTTTTACCTATACCATTACCTACATCATCACCACCTTTGATTCTACCTTCTATTGATCGTAGAGCAAGTATCCCTGAGGTTGAGTTGCTGCCTCGGAAGAGGCTGTGCATTACTCCCGGTCCTAGGTTTGAGATCGGAGAGAGCTCATCTGCTCCTACTACTAGGCCTATTAGAGGCTTTAGGAGAGATTATAGTTTTGTTGCCACCCTAGATGACGAGATTAGGCGTGACCTAGATAGGGAGATAGGTTACAGGATTACTGACGTCTGGGAGGATACATATGAGATTGCAAAGGAGATACCAGTGACTGATGTGGCAGAGTTAGGTCAGAGGATGATAGATTTTGTCACTACTATTAGACAAGATACTGATGAGATCTATGGGCGACTTGACAAGGCACATGATGCTAGATCAGTGATGAGCAGTCAGCTCAACATGCTACGTAGGGATAGACGTTCCCTTGCTCGCACCACCAGACTTATGGAGGCTGAGGCCAGAGCTTCTCGTGAGGCTTGTGTATAGTCTATGGATGCCAGTGATATGACACATTATGAGGTTAGAGCACTACGGACTATGGTTTTAGCACAACAGACTAAGATTTGAGATTTGCGGGCAGCAGACCACATATGACAAGCACAGTTAACAGAGGCACTGACTCTACTGAAGACATTACAGACTCAGATGGCAACACTACAGAGTCAGCAAAGACCTACTAGAGATTCAGCACATCCTGATGTATCGGAGGAGGCCGGTAGTAGTTTTAGATCTGGTTATGTGTTTAGCTATTTTGTATAGCCTACTAAGTATTACGGGTAACTCCCGGCTAGTAGGGCTCTAGGTTGATTTTCATGTTGTAACCTAGCGATAGGGAATCATTGTGTACCAAATAGATCATGTATATTTCCAGATTATATATGTAATGGATGTATTATGTTATGTAGATCTTGTGTTTGTTGTATGTTTCACTGTGTGATGTGATCTTATTTTATTTATGATGCATATGTTATGTCACGTTATGATTGTATTAAAATCTAACGGGTATTGTATTTTCTCGTGATTGAAGAAAATGGCACCAAAGAGAGCCACAAGGTCAACACCAGTCACACCAGCCCCAACATAAACCACCACAACTGTTACTGAGGTGCAACTTCAAGCCTTAATTGACCAAGCAGTTGCTACTGCAATGGCTGAAGCAGAAGCAAGTAGAGTTAGGAATGGCTACAACAGCAATGGTTCAGGACCAAGGCTAGCATAAGCTGTTCGTGAATGCTCTTACTCAAAATTCTTGAAATGCAAACCTTTGGACTTTAAAGGCACTAAGGGAGTCGTCAGACTCACTCGATGGTTTGAGAAAATAGAGTCTGTGTTTAGCATTAGCAATTGCACAACATCTTGTAAAGTCAATTTTGCGACTTGCACTTTACAAGACGATGTGATTACATGGTGGAATGCCCATGTTAAGACCATTACTCCTGAAGCAGCTCATGCCATGCCATGGGAAATACTGAAGAAAATAATGACTGATAAATACTGCCTGAGGGGTGAGATCAAGAAGATTGAGACTGAGATGTGGAATCTTAAGGTTAAGGGCACCGATGTGGTGGCCTATAATCGACGATTTTAGCAACTAGCTTTGATGTGTTCCAGGATGTTCCCATAAGAGGTAGACAAGATTGAAAAGTATATCGGTGGCTTACCCGATATGATACTTGGCAGTGTAAAGGCATCAAAGCCGAAAACCATGCAAGAGGCTATCGAGTTTACAACTGAGTTGATGGATGAGAAGACCCATGCCTATGCTGAACGTCAGGCAGAAAAGAAAAGAAAGTATGATGATCTTTCCAAGAATAATCAAAACCAACAACAACAGAATAAGAGGCAGAACACAGGCCAGGCCTACACTGCAGGCAATAGTGACAGGAAACCATACGCCAGGTCTAAACCTCTATGTTCCAAGTGTAATTACAATCATGAAGGTCCTTGTCCACCTAGGTGCAATAACTGCAAAAAGGTTGGCCATCTGGCCAAGGATTGTAGAAGCCGACCTGCAAATGCTAACAACAACAACCGCAACAACAACAACAATAATCAGAAGGGAAATGGTTGCTATGAGTGCGGAGCTCAAGGACACTTTAAAAGAAACTGCCCAAAACTGACTACGAAACCCAAGAACGTGGTAATCTAGCTGGGACTGACAATGCTCCACGAAGGATTATGACGTTTGGAAATATGGGGGTAAACCCAGACACCCCGTCGTACGGGTACTATCCTTCTAAAAACAAAAAAAAAGCCGCTTATGCATATATCTTATATGATATGGGAGCCGATAGAAGTTTTGTGTACTACTACATTAGCTCCCAAATGACATACCGCCATCTACCCTAGATCACTTATTATATGTCGAACTAGCAACAGGAGAATATTGGGTAAACACTATCCCTAAGGGGTTCACATAAACTTCCTAAACCATCCCATATTCAACATAAACTTAATTCCTAATTAGAAACTTGGTAGTTTTCGCTGCTCATAATACGGTATGGATTGGTTGGACGAAGTACCAAGCGGTTTCATCATTGTCGCCGAGAAGATTGTTCGCATCCCCTGGGGAAATGAAACCTTAATCATACACGGTGATGGAAGTAACCAGGGAAATGTGACACGATTAAACCTATATCAAGCACTAAACAACGCAGAAGTACATGCAAAAAGGGATTTTCCTATCTTTTTGGCACAGTCACTGCATAGGAGGTTGCAGAAGACAAGTCAAAAGAAGCGACATGAGGACGTGCGAACAATAGTTCGAGACTATTCCTGAAAATATTTCCTGAGGAGACTTGCCGGGTCTCTCCTCCAGACTCGACCAAGTGGAGTAATCAAATTGAATTGGTACCTGGTGCTGCGCACACCTGTAAGCACGGGCAACCTTATCGATTGGCGAGTCGCCTTCCGAAATGAAAGAGTTATCGGAGCAACTGAAAGAGCTGTCCGACAAAGGCTTTATTAGACCCAGTTCCTCACCCTGGGGAGCTCCAGTCTTGTTTGTTAAAAAGAAGGATGGATCATTCTGGATGTGCATTGACTATCGAGAATTAAACAAACCTGACAGTGAAAGAACCGTTGATCCAACTCCCAATAACTTGATGATTTAAATTATTGATCAGATCAAGGGTCGAAGTTTCTAACTCGAAGCTTCGACCTTAAAAGGTCAAGAGTTATCACCAACAAAGGGTTCGAGGAAGAAGACATTCCGAAACAAGCCCTTCATAACTCGTTACGGGCCATTAACGATTACAAGTATGCCGTTTGGTTTGAACATAACACACCTTGCCGTATTCGTAGGACCTTTATGAATCCCCGGCCGTGTCAAGACCATAACTAGATAAATTTGTGATTGTCTTATTGACGATATTCTGATATATTCGAAGAAACAAGCAAGAACAAACTAAGAGCCACCTTAATAAGCTAATCTTACCATATCTGGATAAATTTGTGATTGTCTTTATTGATGATTTTCTAATATATTCGAAGAACAAGCAAGAACACGAAGAGCACCTTAAGCTAATCTTAGAGTTGCTTAAGAAAGAGGAGTTGTATGCTAAATTTTCCAAGTGTGAATTTTGGATTCCCAAAGTACAGTTCCTCGGTCATGTGATCGATAGTGAAGGAATTCATGTGGATCCAGCCAAGATTGAATCCATTAAAGATTGGACATCTCCTAAGTCACCAACGGAGATTCGTCAATTTTTAGGTCTTGCTGGGTATTATCAAAGATTTATTGAAGGGTTTTTAAAGATCGCCAAACCAATGACTAAGCTTACTCAAAAGAAGGTCAAGTGTGTTTGGGGCTATAAACAAGAAGAAACTTTTCAACTGTTGAAGCAGAAGTTGTGTAGTGCACCAATCCTTGCATTACCTGAAGGAAGCGAAGATTTCATCGCATACTGCGATGCTTCAAAGAATGGTTTGGGCGCTGTGTTGATGCAAAAGAAAAGGTGATTTCTTATGTATCACGCCAGTTGAAATTTTATGAGAAGAAATATACGATGCATGATTTGGAACTTAGAGCAGTAGTGTTCGCTCTCAAAATTTGGAGACACTATTTGTACGGAACCAAGTGTACAGTGTTCACTGATCATAAGAGCTTACACACATTCTTGATCAGAAGGAACTAAACATGAGACAACGCCTACGGTTAGATTTGCTTAGTGATTATGATTGCGATATTCGTTATCACCCGGGGAAAGCCAATGTCGTTGCTGATGCTTTGAGCAGGAAAGAACGAGAACCACCATTAAGAGTTCGAGCCTTAGTCATGACTATTAGTTTGGATCTTCCCAAACAAATCTTGAATGCTCAGACTGAAGCACAGAAACCAGAGAACATCAAGAATGAAGATGTTGGAGGAATGTTGGTTGAAAACGCTAAAAATCCAGAGGCGATTAGGACGGAAAAGTTGGAACCCCGTGCGGATGGAACCCTATGCCTCAATGGCAGGAGTTGGCTACCTTGTTATGGTGATTTGCGGACTGTGATCATGCACGAGTCCCACAAATCAAAGTACTCTATACATCCGGGTTCTGACAAAATGTACCAAGATATGAAGAAGCTATATTGGTGGCCCAATATGAAAGCCGACATCGCCACCTATGTTAGCAAGTGTTTGACCTGTGCTAAGGTCAAGGCTGAACATCAAAGACCATCAGGATTGTTGGTACAACCCAAGATACCTGAATGGAAGTGGGACAACATCACTATGGATTTTGTTACTAAGCTTCCTAAGTCGTCGCAAGGCTACGACACCATTTGGGTGATTGTTGATTGACTCACTAAGTCTGCATACCGATGAGAGAGACTGATCCTTTGGATAAACATGCAAGAATGTACCTAAAGGAGGTGGTCACGAGACATGGAATACCTGTCTTAAATATTTTATGATCGTGACACTGGAGATTAGCATCCAAATTTCTGGAAGGGTCACTTCAAGATCGCTTTGGGTTACTATTTGATATGAGTACTGCGTACCATCCACAAACAAACGGGCAAAGTGAGAGGACCATTCAAACTCTCGAGGATGATGCTGCGTGATTGTAGCGATACGATTTTGGAAAGGTTGGGTTAACCATTTTCCATTATTTGAGTTTTCATACAACAATAAGCTATCACGCCTAGGAATCAAGGCCGGCACCATTCGGAAGCACTTTATGGTCGAAAATTGTCGTTTACCTGTTTGTTGGGACCGAAGAAAAGTTGGAGAAGTCAACATCCTTCGGTCGAGACTAATTCAAGAGACGACTTGAGAAAAATCATCCAATCAAGCAAAAGGATTGCTAGACGATCGTGATCGACAAAAGAAGGTTACGCCGATTGAATGCGGTAAAACCAAGGGAATTCCAAGTCGAGGATAAAGTTATGCTTAAAGTTTTCACCTTGGGAAGGGGGTCGTACATTTTGGGCAAATGGGGGAAGGTTAAACCCCCAGTATGTTGGGCACCGTTCAATGGGTTGGAAAAGGTCAGAGAGGTTTGCTTACAAGCTCGAGGCTTCCTAGAAGAGCAGAGTTAGAGTTCATAATCATTTACATGTGTACAACCATGAAAAAGTCATTGCCGACGAACTTTAGCCGGTTCGTTGGATGGGAATTCATCTCCTGATGACAAGCTTTATTTTGTTATAGGAACAATTAGATAGTAAGCTGGGCACATGAAGTTAAACGGTTTTTGAAGCAAATGTCGGATCCTATTAGTCAAGGTTCGATTGGAACTCCAAGAGAAGGGTCTGGAGTTTTACGTGGGAAGTAAAAGACCAAATTCAAGAAGAAATACTCCCACACCTCTTCACCAAGAATGCACCATCGTTAGTGCCTGCATTCGTGAGCTTTGAGGACTAGCCAGTAGAAATCATGGACCGTGAAGTTAAACGATTAAAGCGAAGCCGGATCCCATTAGTCAATGTTCGATGGAACTCCAAGAGAGGTCCTGAGTTCACATGGGAACGTGAAGACCAATTCAAGAAGAAATATCCACACCTCTTCACCAAGACCGCACCGTCGTCAAGTGCTGCATCGTGAGCCTTGAGGACAAGGCTCGTTTAACGGGGGAAGTCTATAACACCCTGTGTTTTCAAGTCATTGACGACGTCGATAAATCTACTATTTATTTTTAGTGTCGTACGCGTTTGCTTGTAATTTCATGTATTAAGTAAAATCGCGTAGGCTAAAAATTAGCGTTCAATGTAAACGGGCATCAAACAATTAAGTGTTTACATGAATCAAGTATTAAATAATTATTTTGAGAATAATTATGGTCTTTGTTCATTTTATTTTTTATCGGATACGTAAAGTGTATACGTTTCGCGATAAATTGCATTTAGGCATACCCGGAACCACCAAAACTTTTCTACGCTTTAACAAATACCCACTTTTATACCCAATACATAAAAGTTACAAAAATATATCATATATATCATACATATGCCAAAATTGTTGCAACTTATACAAAGAAATATCAAAACTTGGTCAACTTGGTCTTTGTACTTCACTTTTCTATTAAACATACACATACCTTGTTCCTTTGACCCAACCAAGACCCTTAAGACCATGAACATGTTTCCTTGAATACTATTGCATACTTTTTGACCAAGGACTACCATATATACATGTATACTAGTGTAAGAAACTCATAGATATCAAAACACTTAGGTAAAAATCACAAAAACACTTCCTTTGTGCTCTAGCCAACCCACAGCTCAAACACCCCTTTGTACCAAATCCATATCAAATTTTCTACCACCTATACACACCTACATACATCATTCTTAATACATTCTAAGATGTTTCCAAGCATTAGCTAACCATTTGCAAGTGTTGAAGCAATAAATCAAGATTAGGGTTTTCATTTGGAAACTAGGGCTTTCTTGGTTATAATCTTGGGTTTAAAGTCTAAACAAGGGTTTAGCACTTATTTGTCATCATCATACATCATCCCATTAAGGTTATCTAAAACCTTTATCTTTTCATTTTCATGATTTTATATGCATATGATGTTTTATATAGAAAAATCACCATTAGGACATGTTTAACTTGTAAACTTGGATTTTTCTTGTAAATATAGTTTTATGAACTTATACACATGTTGTATGGATGGTAATATGAAGTTATAATGGAAGTAAAACTATTGTACACACTTGGTTAAGGTGTAAAAAGTTCATATGTAAACTTGTTAACTTAAGGTTTCCTTAATAAATTATGGTTTATAAATGTTGTTATGGACTTAATGACTTGGACTTATGGACAATATAAGGACTATGGATTATATAATATGTATGATATAGTATATTAAGAGTGTGGGGAAAAACTTGTGGAAATTACTTAGTTAAAAAGTATATAAAACAAGTTTAATAAATAAGTAAATATATAGATATTAAGGGGCTGTTTGGAATCGAATTCCAAACAGTGGATATTATGTTTTATAAATATTCTACATCTCGTAACGATTCCGAAAAGGTAAGAAACTTGTCAAACGGATAAATAACGAAAAAGTTACGCTAATTACGAGTTATACGTAAATTAAACGGATTATAAAATAACTTTTATAAAAATTCTTATGAAACAGCAAGTTGGATATTTTTAACAAATAAAACACATTTTTAGGATTCTAAAATGATAAGAATCATGATTTTTCAATTAATAATGAAGAAGTTATGAATTTCGCGAGTATTCGGTAATTAAAAGTTTATAAAAATAATTTTATAAACTATGAACAGTAAAAACACTATTCATGACAGAAACTTTTATTTTTGTAAACCTTATAAATTGATAGAATTTTCAATAACGAGAGCGTGCTCGAAAGAATCGCTAAAAACGGAGCTATAACGAATAAAATACGACGTTTACGAGTGTTATGTTAATTTAAGTTATAAAAATGAATTTATAACTGGCATGAACAGTAAAATCACTGTTCATCAGAGGACATGAAATACCAAAAATGTCATATTTTGATACGTCGTATTATTACGAAAGCGTGGACGTAAGAAACGCGAGAAACGGACTTGAAACGCGAAAGTTATGCCATATTTACTAGAATGATATTTATAAATGTTTTACAATTATAAATATATTTTTACAATTACTAATAGATGGTGATGTAGCTACATAAGACATGCATATGATGTTAGTTAATCAAAGCGATTAGTGCTTATACGACCTATGATAATTTAGGTTGCATTCGATCTTTTACGTGACGCTTTATCTGCGATATTTGGATTATCTGAACTCAAGGTGAGTTCATAGCCCCACATTTTTACGATTTCAATGATTTATAACTTGGGGTGGAAACATGCTTTGTTTTATAAATTGGACGCAGGTTGCGTATATTTCTATATTGATTTACGTGGTTTGCCTAGTAGCGATAACCCTCAAGTGAGCCCATTATCATGAAATGTCAATTTACATAGATTGAGTTTGTGAATTACATTATGTGAGCGCGAATGTTATGAAATAGAATCTATTTGGGATAGCCATCCGTTCGGTGTGACTGTATCACCGGGACAATGAACGTTATAGCATGTAGGAATTTTGGGGATTGTTTCGTGTTCTAAACATCTAACGGGCAGAAGAAATTGCAATATATATTATTGAGAGAAGATTGTCGAGCTTCTAGTGTCATGAGCTTAGTGTAATCTGATTTTGTGTGTCTGCATTCCTGTGGCATTATCATGTGACAAAGTTTTGACGGTCCTGCATATTTTAATTTACTAACCTATGAATTCACCAACATTTTTGTTGACGTTTTAAAGCAATGTTTTCAGGTGGTCAATAGGCACGAGATGCCAAGGATACATTGGTGGTTTTGATTTGGATATCATGCATTAAAGATTTTGTCGCATTACATTTTGTATAACTGTTATGGGCTAGAAATCTTTGTATTTTAAAACAAGTGTGGACAAGCGAAAGCCTTCGGACTTATGTAACAATTACATTGTTATCCATGTTATCAGTTTAAACGACTTTTTGGTCGTTTATATACATCTTGTGTATGTTCTCATGAAGTAACATGCCCCGGAACCTTTATTACGCTACGACCCCCAAATTTGGGGGTGTTACAGATTGGTATCAGAGCCAAGGTTATAGAGAACCAGGTTAAATGTTTTTGCTGGACTATAACCTTTTTCAAATATGGCATTCATAAAAAGGGTTTTATGGGACACTAGTTATTTGCATTAGTTAGTTTTACTAGATGCATTCATAACTGATATACGTGTTTATAATATATTACGTATATTGAAATAAGAGCCTTATATAATATACTCACATAAGTTATTTCTGTTGGTCATAGTAGTCATGTCAGCTGATTCCGCAGTTACCTATACTTCTGTTCACTTTGAGGCACGATCATGTACCTGATCTCATAGAGCTGGAGGATCATGTACTAGTGTACATTCCAGAGCCTGAGCATCCTGAGGACTTAGTGCCA
>BQNB010122327.1:8756-20303 GCA_026074375.1 Tanacetum coccineum
ACCCGTAGCAACTAGGTTGGTAATATGATGTCATTAGAATTAAACAATATAGAGGATAAGAAGAAAGAATTAAACGGATAAGAGGGTAAAGGAGAATATTTTTAGATTTTGAAATAATACATAAGAAACGAAACAAAAATAAGAAAGAAAAATATTTTTGGTATTTTTTAATATCTATAAAAGAAAAGGAAAAATAATTTTTTTTTTTTAATTTTTATATTTATTTAAAGAAAATAAAATGAAAATATTTTTGGTATTTTAAAATTTTAATGAAAGAAAATAAAATAGAAAGGAAAATATTTTTGGTTTTTATATTTTTTTTATAAGTACGAAAATAAACTTTCAAGACGAAAGGATCTCCAAGGCACTAACTACAAACACTTCGCGTAAATCGTACACATCTCCCCGGCAACGGCGCCAAAAACTGATTCGATAATTAATATATAGTATATATATATAATATATAACTAAATAATAATACCAAATAATAATAGTATAGAGAGTATCCCGTTTGATATGAAAATTACTTTAGGAAAAGTAATAGTTTATCTCCCGGATGTCGTATCCCGACGAGTGATGAATTTGAAATCCACGAAAGCATTTTGTTTGAT
Organism: Tanacetum coccineum; assembly: GCA_026074375.1. Classification (NCBI taxonomy): domain Eukaryota; kingdom Viridiplantae; phylum Streptophyta; class Magnoliopsida; order Asterales; family Asteraceae; genus Tanacetum; species Tanacetum coccineum. Next base: position 9,368 of record BQNB010122327.1, read on the forward strand.
GCTTGAATATCGAATATTTTTGTTTTGGGTTCTAAACTAAAAATTTAATTAAACTATCTAAAACTAGATAGCAAATAGCGAGTAATTAAACGAAGAACGATATATTATAAAAGATATGCTTGCTAAGTGTATTGACTAGATCCTTAAGTGTGAATTAAACATACAATTAAGTCCTTATTGATGAACCAATATCTTTCTAACAAATTATCTTCTCACAACGTTGGCTTATATTGAAAACAACTCTTATTAAGATATCGATTACTAAATTATTACCTAATTATTCTTACGGATTTTTCCCGCTCGAATAACCAAAACAATAATTTAAGTAATATAAAAATCACTAATCAATATTTTCTCCTCTTTATTAATCACACTTAATTCTCTAAACAATTTAACACTTAACAAGCATATATAAAAATCTACTCACTACACATATTAATAAAACTAACACTAATCAACAAAGCAAACATTTTTAAACTAAATAATAAGCTACAACTACTAATAAGAGAAAAGGAAAAGAAAGAAAAACCCGATTAAAGAAAATGGAGAAGAATTTAAACCACCCGGTCTTATAAACGTAATTAAACACTAAAGATTAAAACTTTATTAGTTTTTATGACTACTTAGTTAATAAAGCCACAAACTTTATATACTAAATAGCCTTAAAAACTAAAAAGCTTTAAACTTTAATAGTAAAATAAGCTTATAAGACCCATAAGCTCCTCGCCTAAGTGTTGGATAGATTTCATCAACATTAAAACAACCAAAGTTATGATAAACAAGATATAATAATAAGCTACTAATTAATCTAAACACAATAAGCTAATAAAAATAAAAACTTTAGATCTAAATCCTCCCGAAACTAAGGTGTTCAACCAAGTGAACTCGGATCGGGTATAATTAAGGATTTAAATCTAAGAAAAATAAGCTATAATTAAAAAGCAACAAACTTTATGCTAGAAAATAAGTTAAAAAGACAAGATCTATTATTTTTAGATCTAATCCACCCGAAACTAAGGTGTTCAATCAAGTGAACAAGAGACGGGTATATTTAAGGATTAGATCTAAAAACAATAAGCTAGAAAAATAAGCAATCAAAAATAAGCTAAAAAGAAAGAAGAGAAGAGATGAGAAAATAAGCATAAAAAATAAGCTAAAAATAACACCAACCTTTACCAAAAAGCATCTTCATTAAACTATAATAAGCCATTACAATAAGTTAAGAATAAGCTAAAAAGCTTTTACAATAAGCTAGACTAAAAAGCTAATCCATACTACTCCTACTCCTAAAATTATATTACTCTACTATGTGAATAATAAAGAAAACAAATGAAAGATATCCCCATGCGCCTACTGTGCTTCTTTATTTATAGCCAAAGTATGGAGGGTATTTTAGTCTTTTCGCCCCAAGTATGTTCTTGATTAATTGATAAAGATTTAATTAGTGGACTACCAGTATATAAAATATCGTCAAACAGTAAATGGGTAAAGTCCTGATAGGCTAGGGTTTATCAAGATCACCATTGCTATAATCCCTAGATAGATTATAATTAAACTAAAGGACGCTTTATGCGGATGCGTTAATTGTGACAGGATTCAACGTGTCTAGGTCTTAGGATGATGTCCCGCCTAAGTCTTAAGAATGATATGCCGCTTCGAGATAAGAAATCATTGCACAAATAAACAAACCAGCATTTAATCAGATTTAATATGGCTAATGTAGTTTTCTATTATTTGGCTTGTACCACTCTTTTATCTTCTGATTGTTTTCTTGCATGTTTATTCTGTTTAGAATTGATTATTATCACCATAAAACCTGTGCCAGTCTCTCAGGTTGAAAACCACCCATCTATCGTTAGAAGCGTATATAGCATAGGTTTAACAAGTAATTAGGATTAACTTAACTAGAGTAATTAAAATACTGATAGATTATAAGGTTAACAACCTCGCTCTTAGTGTTCAACACCCCACTTACCACAAAACTCCACCCGATCGGGTACACTGCCCGTTAAAGTGTTGTTTTATGATAAGTCAGCTAAATATAAATTTAAAACTTGATAATCAATAAATTGACCCTACACGACAGCACATTAAGTTTATGGCGCCGCTGCCGGGGAGTGAAAAAGTTTAACCTTTAATTTTATTAGTATTTCTAGCCATTAGCTTAAAAATAATCTAATTAGTGTAATTTAATTCTGTTTATAATTAATTTAATTGTGTGTTTAAATTCTCGCATTATTTAATTGTTTTCCAAGTATCTTGTTCTGACAGATTAACAGATACGTCGTATCCACCAGTTGGATACGACGTATCAACCTTTCCACTCAGAATAGCGTATTAACTTCTATAGTCTAAACGGCGTATCTGTTCTTCCAAATAATACGGCGTATTCTGAATAATCAATACGGCGTAATGACCTTAAGCATACCATACGGTATATTCAAATCAACTGAATACGGCGTATTACTTATCTGATACAGTAACAGTAGTTATTTTTCGTATTCGATTTCCTGTTTATTGTGTTCTCTCCCGAGAGGGCACATCCTACTGATCATTTTGTGCTTATTCTGAGGAAATCATTCGACGAACAATGGAAAAACTTATTCTGAACGAAGCTCGAGTTGAATAATATCTTGCTGAGCCCAAGTATCAAAAGCAATAAGAAATATAAACTCGGTGAGGAATTATTTAAGGAGCTACGTAGTAACTCATACAGCGGAAGGGTTGAAGAAGATGTGGTCGGCCACATCGCTAAAGTTCTTGAAATACTCGATCCGATCGAAGTAGCCGGTATGGACCCTTTTCAACTCCGCATGATGACCTTCCCTCTCTCACTTTCTGGGAAAGCAAGAAAATGGTGGATGAACGAGGGAGATGGAAAAAACAACACTTGGGAAGAATTGGTGAATAAATTTTTCAGTAAAATTTACCCACTATCTTGTGCCAGCAATTATGATAAAATGTGCGTAGATGATGAAGAAGGTCTTGACCCACTCAAATTCATAACTAGAGGAATTCAAAATTCAAAGACCATAAAAAAGTTGATGAAACGACTAAACGCGCATTATTATATTCTTGGATAGAAGTGGGAAACAATGAAGGAATAATAGATGAAGACGTATCAAGCGATGATGATAGAGACCATACTAGTTCATCTATGATAACAAAACCCGAGTTAAATATTGGTGATGAATTTTTGAAAATATTGCATGACAACTCCTTCAATGGTATGGACGGAAGTGACATTACCAAACACATTGGAAAAGTGCTAGAAATTACCGAATGGATCAAGATTCCTAATGTGGATAAGGATGAACGATTAGGTAAGACTAGGCACTATTGTGAAGTTTGGGTAGATTTGTGGTGGCGTTTGCGAAAAGTGTAGTTGCTGATCTAATTTTGTTTTGAGGTTTTGATCGACCTAAAAATGTTTTCATTTGGCGAGAAAGTAGTTTTTGGAAAGCTCGTTTCGCATAGATATTTTTTCATATATCGAACACTAAAAGAGGATTTAAAACGGTCAAGTTACGGCGAAATGAATTTTGGAACATTTTTTGAAAAAAATAATAAAATAGGTTGCTGATTAGAATTATAAATTAGGTTTTCGGACACTTTCGGATGATTTTGAGGTTTTAAAACATTGACGAAACATATAGAAACATTAGTGTATTGATTGGAAATATTAGAGACATCATAAAGGTAATAATGGAATGCCGAATGTTATAAAAGCGAGGGATTTCTAAAAAGAGTAACTTTTGAGATATGTCGTCGAGACCTGATGTTAAAGTTAGCGTTTAAATGTTATAAAGCGTTTTGGAAATTATAGTGGGATTTAACAAAATATAGGGACGTATAACGTCTTGAAACTTAAAAAAAACTTTCCATAAAATAGAAAGTTTCCTAAAATAATAAACTTTTGAGTAATCGTTGGATTTAATGAAACTTGTACTTTCACTGATCATAGTTTTCTTAAGCAAATTATAACACAAACACATATGGGTGCTTTCTTGTTGATAAGTATACCACTCTTGGTTGCGTATATCGTATCTTAGTCCTAAGACGCGTCATTTCTTTAGGTGACGGCTAGGATTGTGTATCATCATTCTTTTACGTGATTATCATTTGCTCATCGCTCTAAGGTGAGTTCATAGCCCTACTTTTTACTCGTTTTGGATAAATGTTTTACAACTATTAGGGTGAGAAACATTGCTTGTTTTAAACTTCGGACACAAGTGTTTTCAGTTATCGTTTCTTGTTTACGTGTTGCCTAAGTAGCGATTAGACCACTATCATGCCCGAACCATCATGAACCGTTAGTTATCTATGACCAATGGGATTGGTTAAGTAAGCGTAAGTGTTATAAATAGATCTATTAGGACTAATTACCCCTATCCGGACGGGTTTTTTTTTTTTGTTCATACTTCATTAAAGAAAATGAACGGAATATTACTATTGTCAAAGGTGGTTTCTTTTTTCGCACCGGTGTAGGGCAAAATCATTATCTAGCATATTACGTGCATCACTAGATTTAGCATCGGTGTCATGAGCTTAGCGCAATAGTAAATACCCTTTTAATGTGATATTGTATCTATTATATAGTCCACATCACTATAAAAAAATCCTTGTGGTCTAACTAGCATCATTCAAACCATAAAATTACACCAACTTTTATGTTGACGTTTAAGCATGTTTTTTTTCAGGTGCTTAGCTGGATTGTTATTGAAGTGCTATTTGATGTTGCATGCATTTCTGGGTGTCTTTTCAAGATTGATTATCTTTAAACTTATTTACTCGTTGTCATAAAAACATGTTATGATTTCCGCTGCATTTTCGTTAAGCTTCCACTAAAACTATTTCATTTATGTCAAGAATATTGTAAGAAATATTTTGATTTATTCAAAGCAACGAGTTACGTTTTATCAAACGTCCATTTAGTGGTCGTTCACTTGATCTTGTGCGATGTATGCAATGACGTCACACCTCCGGACACGTATTCCGTCCAGGCCCTGTTTGGGGGTGTGACAGATTCGTATCAGAGCCAAGTTATAGTGATCTAGGTAGCTATACTAGGCGATGGTCTATAAACCAAGTAGATGATCTACGTGTTCGTAACCTGCTTGCATATGTATCTTATTATAATAGCCGTTTTTCATTTGTCTACGTATAAGTACTTAATTATATATCATTTGCCATAATTACTTTATACATCATTTTGCATATCATATCTGCATCATATTTATTTCTCTGCACTGCTTGCACTTTGCATCTTTCAATATAAAAGTGGATTTAATTATAAACTTTTGCTTGCTGGTCATGCACTCCTGTTATTTCTATTTTGTCGGATCTCGTCTAGCAGAGTGTGGGTTCTCATAGAAAACAAGGGGGGTGTTGGGTGAGTTTTTTTCCCCACGAGTACTTCTTTTGGCGCTATTTCCTGTTTAATATCACCCGTTATCCCTGAGGTTCCAATTGTTCTTGTTGATCCCTTAGTTGCACCAGAGGTGGGAGCAGTTTCTGTCATCTCACCTACCGGAGTGCTTGATTTGGTGGATTATTCATCTTTTTTTATTCGATCCATCGGATGGATTTCCTTAACCCGTCTAGTAGCACCAGAGTTACCATTGGTTTTACCCTTCTTATGTTCTGATGACTCAGAGTCAGACGATTAGTTCGAGCCTGTTGAGCAGAGACCCGAGAGCCATAAGTCTCCTGCCGCTTATGATGTTATGGTTTCGAGGTGGAGGGACAGGGTCGCATCTAGGCACCTCACTTCGTGCTCCTTCATCTTACTACAACTCTACACCATCATCTGAGTTTCCCTTTGCTCCTATTGTTGCCACCATCCGGGATTCGTAGACGTCACAATTCTTATCTGACCCGGTGAGGCTATTCCTTTCGATCGACCTTACCGCACCCATCTGAATTGGCCGCGTAAGTTGTTGACTGCGAGGAAGAGAGTTAGACCTTTTCCTGCTCGTAGACTTGCATGGAGACGTGCATCTCATCGTTCATCGATCAATATCTTCACACCACAGAATTTAACTTCAGACTCATCTTCTTCTGGTTCATCTTCATATTCATCATCAGTTCATTCTTCAGAGTTCGATGCATCAAGTCAGACTCATTTAGGACCATCAACTAGAGTTGCATCACCTAGATTGGTTTATCTCCTGGTTTTGACTCCACGATATAGTGAGGCGTTTAGACATTGGAGGTCTACACCATTGTCTACTCTTTACCCACCGATGACATCAGAGTCATCCCTAGATTTATCTTTTGAGAGGTCATTGGATTCATATTCACTTCTGCTGGACCATCTCGCAAAGTGTAGAGCCCTACTACTTTGGTACCATCACCAACAGTTCCTTGTATGAGATCGATACCCCTACCTCCTGCTGATCTTTTACCACCTTCACAAGAGGTTCAAGAATTCACACTTCACCTGAGATAGCAGAAGAGAAGCATATGAAAGATTGGATTGCTGATGCAGAGACTGTTGCAGATTTGGGTATTAGTGATGGAGTTGGAGCTCATACTAAGGATGGTATAGGTATGGGAGTTGAGATTGCTGCTAGTTCGCTATTAAGTGGAGGACGAGAGGATTTTGAGCAGATGCTAGTGCGGTAACATACAGGGAGATCGTTGTATGATCCATTTGTTACTAGCGGTATATCTAAGACCACTAGAGGATGTGTTCCAGATCTTTGAGGATACCAGTATGATAAGATTCCACTACATGTCCGGAGGGTTCCTCATGATAGGATAATTGAGTTTAGACTTCTCAGAGATAGTTGGAGGCGTGTTCATTGATAGACTAGCGGAAGAGAGAGCTAGTTTGCTGTTAGACTAGGATTTTAGAATTGAAACCTAAAGTTCGAGCTTTGTTGATATCGAGAGAATCGAGTGACAGTCCTACGTCAATCACATGGCACTTTCTCAGGAGGAGTTTTTCAGATCGTAGGGAATCGTGATGATTCTCATGGCTCGGCAAGGAGACTTAGGAGGAAGGAGTCGTTGTTGTGAGGAGTATGGGATTCTGCCCTAAGTTTTTTGTAGTAATCTGGGTTATATAGGATATTAGACTAAGGTTAGGACTAGAATGTTAGTAGAAGAAGGATATTGCAAATCAAGATCCCCCCATCTTGGGTTATTGATAACCGAATTCGGATATTAAATATAATATATGAAATCTTATTCTACCTATTGTTATCGTGTGTTCATCCTTAAGCGCGAATTGTTATTTATTCGTCTAAAAAAAACGGGTATTATATTCTTTATTTCGTATTAGTGTATTTAATCCCTTATAATTCCTCGTAACCTTGTTCGAATCTCATCATGTGTTATGTCTTGTGTTTAGGACATGACTATCACACATTCCGGAATGACCCTTGAAGCAATCGAAGAACTCGTTAGCCGACGAGTGGAAGAAGTGTTGGCTACTTATGAGGCAACCCGTACTGCTAATGCTCTCAGGGCTAAAAGTCAAAGCCAAAATGGTAGTGACCAGCAGGATATGGAAATGGTGAAAAAGAAAATCCAAAATAGAAAGGTAGAAGTGCTAAGGCCAGTTGCTTCGAGTGTACCTACCTAGACTTAATAAGTGTCAGCCGCATCAAATTTCAAAGGGACAGAAAGGAGTTGTAGGCTGATCAAAAGTTTTTATAAATGGAAATTGTGCTTCACATCAGCAATTGTCCAGAGGTATATCAAGTTAAGTATGCCACTTGCACCTTGCTAGATAGTGCATCAACTTGGTGGAATTCACACAAATGGACAATTGGAGTAAAGCTGCGATGGCTAGACTGGAGAGCTCTTATGAAGTTGATGACGGAAGTGAATTGTCCAAGGAACGACATACATAAGATAAAAACTGAATTGTGAAACTTGTTGATCCCACTTTAATAGATCTTTAATTCCTTATGCTTGTTAAGGTTTAGTTATGCTAGATAAATCCAACACAACTATAGTAGAAACTTTGTTGAATATATTAAAGATTATGCGAAATCTAATCTTTAATAAAAGAAGAATTTTTTTAATGAAACGGTAACACAAGAACACAATTTAATTCAACAATAAAAGCTCCAATATTATTATAACAAATAATACGAATACTCTCCTAGTATTAGGGTTACAAAACCTTAAAGCTATGACAAATCTATGAATGCCCGATTTGATTCTTGATTCATAAGAACTCTATACCCTAGGAAGCCCCTGTTATACACCAGGAGTCCCTAATGTTATTACAATATTTTCCTAAGTTATCATGATCTTCTAAACAAATAACTTATACGTATCTTTTACAAAAATATCTCATACATATCCCATAAGCAATCTTTATCTTTTCTCTGAGCAGTCTTTATCCTTTCAGCAGTTGTAACTTTTATACCAGCAGCATTAACTTTCAACACCAACAGTAGTAACTTTTGTACCAGCAGCACTAACTGTGTACAAGCAGCATTAACTACTTAGAAAGTTTTCTTCAATCTTCACCAGCAGTACTAAGTTACACTAGCAGTACTAACTTTACTCTAGCAGTACTAACATTACTAGCAGTAGTAATATACACTAGCAGTAGTAACTTACACTAGCAGTACTAACTACTTAGCATATTTTTCATTAAGATTACTAACAACACTAATTTATGCTTAGCAGCAGTAACTAATACCTTAACAGCAGTAACTTCAAGAAGGCTTTTAATCCCAACAATCCTCCCCTAAACTTGATATTTATCTTCAAATCATCAATTATTCTTCATAATAGCTTCATATCACCAGAGGAAATGCTTCCAAACACTTCATTGAGGTACATAGCCTTCCTTAAGCTGTTTCTTGACCAATCTAAGAAGCTCAAATGCCATTTCACACTCATAATCAACTTGGAGCTTCACATCATTGAACATCTGATGTAGTGTGTGCTTTGTAAGTGGATACATCTTCTCAACCAACAGATAATAATTTGAAACCTCACAAAGTGTACTCCACAGGAATCAAACAACTTCCAAACCAACACTTTGTTTCCTTGTAAATTTCTCCACACTGTATCTTCTATATGATGTTCAAACATTATCCTTAGATCACCCTATAGCACTCTCTCATAGCCTTCTTTTGGCCTTGTTGATCCATGCTTGGCTTTTACCAATTTCCATAGAGTTTCTAAATCTTCCCTGTCAAAGCTTCTAAGCATCTGAATAAAGGCTGAGTACTTCTTTGAACTTCTATCAGCTCTTATAATTTGATAGTAGCTGATCTTTCATTCTTTAAGGATCTTCCAGTCAACAATGCTTGGAGGCTTAGTAGCTAAAGGTATAGCATCAACTGCTACTTCCTCTTCATCAGGAATGACTTTTATTAGACTTTGAAGTTCAGCTATTTCTTTATCCTCATCTACCTTCTACTTCTTTGCCTTCTCTTGTTCTAGCTCATCTCCTGCTCTCTTTGAACTGCTTTCTTCTATTGTCTCACTGCCTTTTGCTCTTACTTCACTACCTTCAACCAATTATGTGTCCATATATACAAATGTGTTTACCCTTTTTATAGCTTTGTCAAATAATTCTTGAATATTGGCAAAGGACTTGTTCTTTAAGTCTTTGGGCTTCCATCCTACCATATTCTTCAGGTAAGTACACATAATACTCCTTTGTTGAGCTCTTGTAGGTGGTCTGTTCCTCTTTTCTTCTGCTCTTTTTACAGCTAAGTGTTTCTTTCCTGCTTCTAAGAGTTGTACAAACAACTTTGACTTCTCTTCAATACTCAACTCTTCTTGTTCTTCTGCTTGCATTTGTTTAGCCATTTGATAATCAGCATCAATCTTTGCTTGAATATCATTCCATTCTTCAATCAAGGCTACATTGGCTTTATCTTTTTCCCTTGCAAGCCTCACTTCCTTATCAAATTCAGCTTGTAATCTTATAGCTTCTTGTTCATCAAAGTTAATTTGATCTTTCTTCTTCATCTTCAAAGGTTCTTCAACCATTATACTTTTACCATTGTCCTTTGAAGGAATTGTTGTTGTTATTATTGATTCACTTGGCTCTTGAAGAAGAATTCCTTTAGTAGTTGTTGTTGTAGCAGTAGTAACCTTAGGTTTTATACTTTTCAATTCTGCTAGTGCTTGAGCCAAAGTTATTTCATCTTCAGTTATTATAGCAGCATTAACTGTTTCTTCAACAACACTAACTACTTCTTCAACAACATTAACTTCATCATCTTTCTTTTTAGCAACAACTTCACTTTCAACAACCACTTCATCACCATCTAAGTCATGTACTCCAAACATATCTATATCAGCATCAAAATAAGTACTATCTAAGGTAATTCTTGCATCAGCATCAATATCATCAATTTTCCTCCCCTGTTTGGATGCATCCTCTTGATCACCCAAACTAGCTTCATCAGAGGAAACTACTCTTGCAGATCTACCAACCTTGTATAATCTTCTGAGCTTATGAGTTCTTGACCCCCCATTATTCTCTAACTTCTTTACTCCCAGTTTCAAACTTGTAAACTCCTGAGCTTGAGCAGTCTTTGTGTTTTCCAGGTCAAGCACTCTTTGTTGCAATTTGGTACAAAAATCCATCAATTCTTTAAGTTGCATACTAGGCTCCTCATTGACAGCCTCATCTGCTATATTTGTAGGATCACTAGGCTGAGGTACCTCAGTATCCTTTCTCTTTGACCTCCTAGATTTTTGTTTCCTTTGAGGTTGAGATGACGAAGGTTGAGTAATGATGGGTGTGTGATGGGGATCAGTTGGCATTGCTGAACCTTCACCCATTTCTTCTTAAGCTTGAACTACCATTGTTGGAAATAATAGTGTTACTTTACTAGAAAAGTCTTTTCCTTGCCTTCACATATTAGCAAAAATCTTCTTTGTGTGAGAGTGTGTAACATAAATCCTCTTGTGACTTGACATCCCCTCCAATTGATTATCCAAAAAG
>BQNB010122328.1:0-17655 GCA_026074375.1 Tanacetum coccineum
TTACAAACGACACATTTAGAGGTCGTTCTCTAGTACCTAGCGCTGTGTATTATGAAGTAGCACCCCATGTGGTATTCCGCTACGTTGTCATATTTTTGGGGGTGTTACATTGGCTCTATTTATAGGCTGATTTTCAGGTAGAAGTGTGACGCACAAAATAAATTGTGTGGCGCACATGGTGTGTTAATGCGCCAGTATTTATTGACTTCATTTAATTTTCGTAGCCAGATGGGAAGTGCAACGCACAAAATACTTTGTGCAGCGTACTTGGGGAGTTAATGCACTATTTTGACCAGGCCTTTAATTCTTTTGACTTTGAGAAGAAGTGCAGCGCACAAAGGGTAAGTGCGGCGCACATTTTTCCTTTTAAGCCTGAGACTTTATCTTTTCTTATATCTTGATTTTCGAAGTGTATAAGTACTTGATCTTTGTTTAATTTGAGCACGAGATGTCTTCAAGTGAACCTGCAAGTATTTCATGCTATTAAGTATCGAAAGTTTACTAGAAATGATAAAATATGTATAAATAACAATTGGGCCGGTTTTGTAAGGCATGTTAATACCTCTTCCATCTCATGGAAGAGGTGGTTAGTCATTTTATAATTCAAGTATCACTTTCTCTCACTAGAACTTTTCTCTCTGGTTGTTTCTCTCTCTAGGAATCGGCTAACCCCTTAATCTACCATTGTGTTATGATATCCAATATCCTGCATAATAAAATTCCAATAAGAATCTAGGATATATTTCTTCATCAACCTCGTATAGACATTGAAGTTGAATGACTTGAAACATTATTTGAATGTTATCATGACTTATGAATTCCAGAGTAGCCAAACGTCCTTCGTGAAATGTCAGACTCTAGATTTCAAATTATGGGTTAAAGATGACTAGGAAGATATGATTCGTTAGAGATTTGTGGAATATAGATTTTGCTATAGTCAAGTTCTTCTTGGGACATGATTTTTCCTATTAACAAGACAACGAAGATTCTAATATATGCATTAAGGTATTGAACATTATTGTCTAGTGTGTGTCTATATGCAACACATGTGGAGTGGTAGTTAACTCGACTCTAAACAAAAACTTATGAGTTAACCCAAACACTCCTCAATTCAATTTTGCTCATCCAAACATGTAAAAAATATATATTGACTATATATCTCGATCGATGGTCATGAGATCATTATGCATGAGTGAAAAACGTTAAATGTATTAACAATGCATTAAAACAAATTTATGATGTTCCTAACGTGATAAATTTTTGAAAATAAATTAGGGTTTTTCTCATGTTAAATAATTCTTCCAAGAACACTCAATTATGCAAATCCTACATCTATGGGAAGCATAATAGTTATACATTGTGTTATTCTAGTCTTAATTGCATAATAACACTTGAAAAAATGAAAATCCCCAATTTGTGATTTTAAGTTCAATGAATCATAAACTGAGATTAAGAAGAAGAATGATAAAATAACTTACAATTGATGATGTTTATGATGTTTAGGATGACAGTTGATGTTGATTTCCCTTCAATTTATGTTTTAATGGACGATTTTAAGTTTTGGCGGTTTTGGGTTTTTGTTCGTCGCTAGTTGAAGAAAAAAGAAGGGTGTTTGTTTTGTGAAATAAAAAATTATGGCCAGACATATATGTCATTCTGCTAGTGGTCCCATAAATATACGGGGGCCGCCTGATTTAACCAGGGGGGCTGCTCGGCTAATGAGGACCGCCTCGAGCATAGGTGTTTTGGACTTGATTTTTGACAACTTTTTCGAAAGGAGTGACATTTTAATTTGCATTTCGCTAATTAAAAATGCTTAAAATACTTCAGATGAAGTAATTAAGTTGTCACGACATGGATAGAACATAACCTAGAATCGAGACTTAGAAGAAAAGAAGAGATCGATTTACGGAATGTTATCCATTATTCCTAAACCAAAACGAAGATAATTAAACGATTCACGTTTAAGAGGTTTAGTGAGAATTTCAGCGAAGTTGTCTTCAGACGAGACCTTTTTGATGGAGATGTTTCCTTTTTTGACATTGTCCCAAAGGGAATGGTGACGAATTTCGATGTGTTTCATCCGTGAGTGTTGCACCGGGTTTTTGCTTAGGTCAACCGCGCCTTTGTTGTCACACATGATCGGAACGCCATCGAGTCAAATGTCGTAGTCGATAAGAGCTTCTTTCATCCATAGTGCTTGTTGACATGCCTTTCCGGCGCTTACGTATTCGGATTCGGTCATGGATATAGCAAGATCGAACGTATAAATACCGCTAATGCTTTTTTGGTGCATATAATATCCCGCATGATTAGAGTCAGCATATACTACAGTTTCTATGCCAGTCCCCTTAGGATATCATAATCCTAAGTACGTAGTGCTTTTAATGTATCGGAAGATACGCTTAACCGCTTCAAGATGGGAGGTTTTGGGATCCTCTTGGAAGCGTGCACAAAGGCAGACACTAAACATGACATCGGACCTACTTGCCGTTAGGTATAATAAACTACCTATCATGCCTCGGTACTTGGTACTATCTACCGACTCACATTCTTTGTCTTTTGTCAGTTTTGCATCTGAAGACATGGGTGTTTTCATTGGTTTAGAATCTTCTAAGCCAAACTTCTTAAGCATTTCTTTAATATATTTAGATAGATTAAAGAAGATGCCATATACCATTTGCTTTATGTGTAAACCTAGGAAGAAGTTTAGTTCACCCATCATGCTCATCTCAAACTCGTCGTGCATGATTTTGGCGAAGTCATCACATTGCTCTTGACAAGTTGAATCGAATATAATGTCATCGAAATATATTTGAACAATGATGAGATTTGAACTTTTCTTCTTTCTAAAAAGTGTGTTATCTACCATTCCCATGTTGTACTCATATTTAATAAGAAAATCTTTTAATCTATCATACCAAGCTTTAGGAGCTTGTTTAAGACCATATAAAGCTTTCTTGAGTTTATAAACATGATTAGGTTTTTCGAAATCAATGAATCCCGGAGGTTGTACTGCGTATACCTCCTCACTTATAAAACCATTTAGGAATTCATTTTTTATATCCATTTGGAATAATCTAATATCTAAGGCACAAGTATAGGCTAATAAAATCCAAATGGACTCTAATCTAGCTACAGGAGCATAAGTTTCATCATAATCAATTCCCTCTTGTTGATTATAACCTTGAGCTACTAACCTAGCCTTATTACAAGATACGACACCGTTCTTATCTAGCTTATTTCTATACACCCACTTAGTTCCTATAATTGTTGTACTCTTAAGGTGTGGTACTAACTCCCAAACATCATTTACAATGAATTGTTTTAAATCTTCTTGCATTGAAACTATCCAACTTTCATCCTTTAAGGCTTTATTCACATTATTAGGTTCTATAATTGATATAAAGCAAAAGAAGTTACTTTGGTTTTGGGCTTGAGACCTAAGAGTTCTTTGATTAAGGTTTCCAATGATGCTGTCTAATGGATGTGTGACAACTATGACTTGAGCAGGTTAGTCAAACTATTAGTGTTGACTTATGTATCTGTTGCAATGAATGGGTTATGTGTTATATGTGTTTATATGTGTTTATGTGTGTTGTGTGGGATATGTGAGATTTGATAATCAATCCATTGAGTGTGATCGTCTCATTGGGATTGGATTTGTGTTGGATTTTGTCGAGTTCATTTCGTTCACTTTTAGTGACAAGGAAATAATTTTGGTGATTGAAGCAGTTTCGCGTTAATTGTGTTAGTAATTATACGTATATGTATTTTTGTGTTAGTAATATTAGGATAAGATTATGTTCTAGTAGTTAGAATATAAAAGAAATGAAATTTCTATTTGTGAAAAGTTAGGGTTAATAAAAAATAAAAAGTTATTTATTTTTAAAAGTCTAGTAAATTGCGTTTAAGTAAAAAGGTATGCGCAAACAAGCTAAGGTTTTTATAAAAACTTAAGGTAATGTTAACAATTAAGTAATTAATAGATAAATAAAAAAATAAAAAAATATATAAATAAGGCCAATCGGCCGGTTTTTAGGATAAAAGAAAAAAAAGAAAACAAATCTTACTCTAATTAAAATTGGTAAAAGATATCTATCCTAAACCTTTTTGTAAACCTTATAAATACCAAAAACCCTTCTCCTCCTTGTTTTTAATTGTCCCAGCCGAATTTTATCAAAGGAAGAAGAAGAAAAATATTTTTTTTTAAGTTTGGTGATTTTTGTGTTCAAGATTCGAAGATTTAAGGTATAAATTATAATCCTTTGAGTTAATTATCATTAAAAACATGTTATAATTCTTATGATGGATAATTAGGGTTTCATAACATCTGTAATTAATGATATAATAAACATGCTATAATGATTATAGTTTAATTAGGATCATATGGGTGTATTCGTTAGGGTTTAGATCGCGTTAAAATTTGATTTAGATTTGGGCAGAATTTAGGGCTGTGTTGTTTGGCTGATATTTCAATGATGGTAATAGCTTTTGTCAAGTTTCCAGTGCCTATGATGTAGCTCAGAGAGTCTAGTTTCCTGAACATCCGACCTCGAAGATTTTTGTTGCCGGGAAGTCATTCAAACGTTGATTGCAAGAAAAGTTGTCAAAGCAGTAAATACGGGTCAGATTTAGGTCAGATTACGCGGTATAAAACCCCCAATTTAAATTATAATTTAGCTTAGCCCTTTTACAGGAGTTTAGTTCTGTGTGTCTATTAGAAATCCCCCAAAGAAGAGCTTCTGATTTGGAGTCTAAGTATGGGTTTTAGGTCCAAACTTTTTAGTGTGCAAACATATCCAAATTGGGACTGTTTTGAAGTTTGATTTTCTTAGGAGTACTTGTGCATGTGAATGGCTCTTGGGAATCATAAGGTAGTTTATATACTCATAAATAAACATAGGTTATATTTGGTATGAATTATGGAGGTCAGTAAGTAGAGGTTTTGAGTACGTTAAGTCACGTTAAAATTCGGCAGTTTTGAACAAATTGTGACTAACTAGTGAAACTTGTTAACGAAGTGGTTAAAGTTGGGTATGGTGTCGGGGTGACCCATAGGGTTAATAGAACACCTTAGACATCTATCATATGATTGTTACATGTGCATTAAGCTTTTGGCTTAGTAGCGTGTAACACGAGTTATTTTGTTGTTTAGATTTGTGCTAGTTGTTTGTGAAGCTTTTTGTTGGAATCTTTTGGAAAGCTAAGCAAAGGTGAGTTTCATAGCCCCTTTTTCTCATGTTATTTTGGGGTGAGAATAATGCTTGTTGTCGTGTTAAAATATTTTTAAGCTTGCTGTAGTTATGTGTATTGGATCATGGGCACGTTCCATCCCGTTGTGTTATGATATGATATGTTTGGTATTGTGGATCCCAATATGCAAAATAGGTATTTGGCGTGATAAGACTACTGCGTGAGCTAATATGAGGGCCATGGTAAGTGCACACATGAAGTTGTTATGATTGGATCGTGGGACCACGTTTCTAGCCCCGTTGTGGTTAATTGGTTGTCATGAATTGTTTTGGTAATTGCAGCAGCTAATTGAAAGTTTATTTTGGGATATATGCAGTAAATCGTAAACCTACGATTCTCGCTCAAAATTATGTATGACCGTTTTAAGCATCATTTTCAGGTGAGCTTAATGGTGCTAAGATAGAGCGAAGTGGCTAGAAGAGACCGTAGGATGCTTGGAGTTTCTTTATGCTTTCTGTTTAAATAAATGCGTTTGCATGAATTGTTTGGATTATGTTTTGCATGTCATTTATTGACGAGACCTCTTTCTCATTAATAAAGACACCATTAGGTTTTGGGTATTGTTATGACACTTTGTGTCTTTGCTTTACTTTAGTTTTCATTTTAGTAATTCTCATTATAGACACCATGGTTGTGATGATATCCATTCTTGTTTACCGCCGTCGCGTTTCTTCCCCTGCCTTGGCGGGGTGTGACAATTGGTATCAGAGCCTTTGGTTATAGAGAAGTAGGTGGTTGAGCCTAGACTATAACCTAGGGGTCCTTCATGTAGATGCATTTAGGGCTTAAGTGTTTAATGTTATAACTGCTATGCTTCCCCTCTATTTTTGCATAGCTTATATATTTTATATTTTGCTAAGTTTTCATTTAGTTATTTTGTCTACCATTATTTGATATAATATGTATTACTTTCTTAGTATTTTAGCTATGTTTTTCCCCCACCTGTAAGAAGTCTCATTGAGGAATCGTTTTCCCAACTAGACTTAAGCGTTATAAGGAGCCTCTTGTGGAACCGAAGGAGATAGGATAGTTGATCGTTTGTCGGATGCGCGTAATAGGACTGGACCCGCGGAGTCGGGTGATTCTTGCGGAGGTAAAGTCAAATCCAAGCGAGGCCTAACATAAGTTTTCCCGTCCTTTACCTCGTCATGTTGTTATTGATTATTTCTTTTGGATATTTCGTATTTTGGAAGTGGTTGCGAGACTTTCGTTCCTTTCGTTCCTTTATGTCGTTTCGATTTCAATTTGATATAAGTAAGTTGTAACACCCCCATTTTTACATATAGCAGCGGAAGCTAATCTGGGGTATTACTTCATGGATACAACAATCATAATCATAGAAAAAAATGACTCAAAGAGACGTTATATATCAAAAGATACGTTATCATTAATTAAAAATCATAGTTATTTAACAAGGCAGGTCCCAAAATCTATGTTTACATATAATTTGAATGATAACAAGTTTTAGCCATCTTCAATCCCATGTGCCACTCCATCCATAAGTTGCTTCAATTTGACCTAGGATAAACATGCATAAAAATGTAGGGTCCAACACAAAGGTTAAGTGAAATTCATAGAGTTTGATATTTAATAGTATGAATACAATTTATTATCATAAATAGAAATATTGGTTTGCAGGGATACATTATCATGGAGAACATATTATCATGAAGAACAATATTATTCCCTAACAACTCATGAATCACATAAAGAGATATTAAAGAGATATAGGAGAATATTACCCAAAGAGGTATTTGAAGAGATATTGGGAGATAATACCCAAAGAGACATTAAAGAAATATTGGGAGATACTACCCAAATAGACATTGAAGAGATATTGGGAGATACTACCAAAATAGATATTGAAGAGATATTAGGAGATACTACCCAAATAGATATTGAAGAGATATTGGGAGATACTACGCAAAGAGATATTGAAGAGATATTGGGAGATACTACCCAAAGAGATACTTCCATGTATTTAGGCAATAATATATCAGGATAGCATACAGTTTAGAAAACACTTGCATTCATGGTTTATAGTAGGTATTACGGGATTATAAAGTATGTGAGGTTTATGAACTCATTTCAGTCCTCTTGATAAAATAATCACAATTGTATATAAAGATAAACGAGTAATAAAAGAGTTTGTAAACAAAGGCATGTATCCCCCTCTGGGTGTAAAAAAACAATTAAATAATACAGGCGATGCTTATGAACATCACTCTGATAGGTAGTTGTAAATAAAAATTCTAAAAAGAAAGCTTGACGTACCTTATCACAATCTTTAAACAAGGAAGGTGATTATATCAAATGATAGTAAACAGCCACTGTCATGCAACCCTGATATATATGTCAAGTTCTTAGAGTAATTGTACTCTAGAACTTTGGTCCGAAGTCTAAGATATTTATTAGTTTCTTGATTGGAAAGTTTATTGAGGAATTTATCGCATCACACTGTTCGTAGCCATCATAATTTCAGATGTCCATTCAATAAACATTTGAGGATCCAGGGCACTTTAAATCGTAAAACCCAACAACACAGTCAGAACTAAATCCCAAGATAACCCCTTAATAAGAAGTTCTCTAGTATTGTGATACGATATAATCGTTTTAAGCGTTTTGATCAATATCCTGGGAAAAATGAAAGCACAGTCAGCGTTTAATTAAAGTTATGTCCTTATAAGGTTTAAAAATGTTTTATGAATTTTATAAAATGTTACATTTTAGACCCTTGAGAATGAAAAATGGCAAAATATACCCCTGGAGTTTGCACTTTTACGAGTTTGGTCCTTCTAGTTTAAAAGATATACAAAGTAAACCTTGCTCTTTGAAAAGTGACATGATATACCCCTATAGTTTAACTGTTGAAAAAAATTGTACATTTTCAGACCATATTCGTTAATAAGTTCAGGAAAGTTTACGATAAATACCCTTGCAAAGGAAATACTTTTGCAAAACAAGTCCAAAATGCCATGCAAGCTTATTTTAAGTTTCTAAATGATATTAGCAGGTTATAGCTTGTTAATATAAGCTAAAATATGAAGGTTTAACATAACGAAAGTTCAAAATAATGATTCGTTAAGCTAGGAAGCAAAACGGGTTAAATTAGGGTTTCAAAACGTAAACGCGCGGTTTTTAAGATCAAATTCCTTCAATAATCAATAAATTGGTTATATTAACATTAATTAAGCATGTTAGGATGGATTATAACAACATTTAACCATTATAACATTTAGTTTTAAGAAAAACGTAAAATTAGGGTTTCAGATGTACGGTTTTGGATCAAAATGGAAAATGAGCATGAATTGAGTTATGAAAATTTAACAAGAGTATATTTAAGATCATATGAACATTATAAAGGCATAGGAGCAGAATTATAGTCCTTAGACATTGGGTTTGAGCTTAGTGATCAAGAACGGGTCAAAATGGGGTCGTTTCTCTTCGTACGCCTAGAAATGGAGCTTCGGGGCTTCAAGGCTTCAACTTCTCTCTTGATTACTAATATTGGGTCTTCTTAGGATCATATGGAGCAGAAATAATGAGCATGATCCTGGGTTTGAGCTTCAAGGAGCAAAAAATGGAGTCATTTGGGTCAAAATGAGCTCGTACGCATAGTTTCTTCACTTCGGGTCTTCAAATCTTCAAAGATTTTCTTGAATGATCTTCTTAGATGATCCTAGGATCATATGGATTAAGAGAATTATTATCAATTGGGTTCATAGAAAGAAGAATTGGGGATTGAGAATGGAAATTAAGGGTTACGGGCCTCTAATTATACTTTAATAATCATCTAGGTGACTAAGTGTTCCTTTGATTACTAATCTAGGACACCAGGGGCAGAAGAGGAGAGGCCATGGAATGGATCAGTGGAGATAATCAAGCTAGAGAATTAATTTGGAGAGGTGGAAACCCCTTATTGTGTCGCGGCTGATGCAGAGGAAGAGAGGGATTTGTGGCCAAGTTTGAGACCAAAAAAAGTTTGAAGGAGGTGCATAAACTGCTTAGGAGTATTAAGTAGCTTGTCATTGAGGTGCTTGCACATGGGTAGAAGTTTAAATGGGTTAAAATAGCATGAAATGGGTCGCGGGTCTGTTTTAGCATTCTAGGGCTTCGAAACTTCCTTTCCTTGGCTTATATTTCTTGTGCATTGATCATAAATGATAGAAACATGTTCTTAAGGTTGTATTAAGAAGTATTAACGAAAATTCGCAAGTGTTTTGGGTTAAAATGGTCAAGAATTAGTAAGAAGTCGCAAGTAGGTTTAATATAGGTCATATTAGGGATTCTTAAGGTTTTTGAGCTATAATTAGTGTGAACATTGATCAAATAAGAATATAAAACCGATCTTAAGCTTTTATTAAGGATTACCAATGAAAATTGATTGGTGGTTTAAGTTAAAATGGGTTGAAAATGAGTTATTACGCACGTAATTGATTTCCTTAGGTTTTCAGGGTTCTAACTTTGTACATTCGCTATGAAAGAAGATAGATAATTGATTTTAAAACTCATAATATGAAGTTTTACAATGCACTTGGTTGATTTTTCAGGATTTAAATGTAAGAAATGATTAAACGGGTCAAATGACACCATTTATTTATGTGTTAGTGATTCTCGATTCGATTGCATATAAAATGAAATTAAAATGATGAATTAATTCTTGTCAACTGAATTAATATTGCAGTAATTTATGATATTCAAACTTATTTTAGTGTTGGTTAGGTTTATGATGGGCTAAAATACGAGAAACAGGTCCATGGTTTAGTATTTTAGAGTTAGGGTTCTAGGTTTTATTTCATGAAATTTTATGAAATAAGGGAAGAAATGGAATGTAAAAGAATTATAAAACGACTTGATTTTAACTGTACTGAAGGATTATACAAGATTATCTTGGGAAAACAAAGTAAAACGGCTATTTGGACTTTAGCCAATTAAAATGACTTGTACATTATGCTTTAAAGGACTTGTACCTTATTTTAGATGGAAGATGTATTCAAATGAGATGTTATATTACTTGTATATATGCTTTAGTAGCTTGTACATTCACTGATATTAACCCTTCATGGAATTAGGGTTTAGAGGTATACGATAACGGTTTAAAGCCCGTCTTGATATAACATTGCGAATGGTACATTATATGAGTAATGAACTTTGTAATAAAGAATTACGATATGAATCAACATGTTATGATGTTTTCTTGACATATAAATAGATATAGATGGCATAAGTAGGTTGCGTGAGCTCGTCTACTTTAGTTATGCAAGTTACATTGCATATTGAGAAATTGGTAATGCAAGTAATGTAATAAAGCGAAAAATTTCCCCGTACAATTGTGATCATAATAAAATAGGTTGATTTTGCATTTGATGAAAATTCTGGGCTGTTATAGTCTCCACCCATTACAGAAATCTCATCCCGAGATTAAGTCGAAATGCTGAAGAGATGTCAAGGAATGATTATGAATTTTGTAAGAGAGTTGCTAATCATGTGGGATACAGATTTGGAAATGAACAGATGATGAAGGTAATAATGATAATGATTAAGGAATTATTTGTACAAACGGATTGAAAGAAACTTGTTTGTACATATGTTATATACTTAAGCCTACTTATTTATAATTTATCACTTACAAAGAGAATCGATCCCTACTAAAACCTTGTAACTAGGGAATTTATAAAATCATAGATCGGAGATTATAATTCCTTATTCAAATGAAGAAGCGTCCTAATCATTTCAATAAGATTATACCTATATTCTCTTACCTAAGCATAAAACAAGAATATCAAAATGGCAAATTTAGAGATGAAATGATTTTTCCAAATCATAAAAGTAATATAAGAAATAATGATATATTAGTTGCAAAGATGCCCATTAATTCATCCGAATTTTAATGATAATAAGTTTTTCAAAGGTATAGGGAGTATTCAGAGTTGAACATAATGGAATTGACAAATGACGTCGAGTTTTCTATCACAAGATACAAGATGAAATGAAGAATCCCTTTAATATTTCATAGAAAATTTACATTCATGACCTCATGCACCGAAACTCTAAGATTGTGATACTTATGCTACGTGTCTTGGGGTAGGATTCTAATAAAAGCAACAAAATGACAATGATTGTAGCTTGGTGTTTGGGTTATGAAGTGGGTTTTTTAGAAGATCCTTCTTATGAAACATTGTGGCGAAGTTGATTATCCACAAGATTTGTTTTCAAGCGGTTTTGATTTTTTATTTTTGCCGTTTCTGGGTCAATGACCCACTTTGTTGCCAGTCCGACACTTGATAGAGGACCCAACTCCATGTGTGCAGGGTTCATCTTGTACAACAAAGGAAGGTTATTTCTAAGGTTTCTCTATTGTTGACACCATTGTGTTGTGATGATATCCATGATGTTACGCCTCGTGTTTCCGCCTTGGCGGGGTGTGACAAGTTTGGACTCTAATGCACATCAGTTATGTCAAGCATCCTATTCACCTGAGGAATACATGCTTTAAAACGTCAACATAAAATTAGTGAGTTCATAGGTTTTTGTAATTATAAATGTTGGATCAAATATTTGTAAAGTATGTATGACCATTGTAACCCGTATGATAGTCATGAAAATGTAAGTATGAATGATGAAAATCAAAGATTTGTAAAGTTTGTATGACCATTTCAATCCTTATAATAGTCACAAAAATGTAATATGCATGTTGAAAATCAA
This sequence comes from Tanacetum coccineum, assembly GCA_026074375.1. Lineage (NCBI taxonomy): Eukaryota > Viridiplantae > Streptophyta > Magnoliopsida > Asterales > Asteraceae > Tanacetum > Tanacetum coccineum. The sequence continues at coordinate 11,962 of BQNB010122328.1, forward strand.
AGATTTGTAAAAGTATGTATGACCATTGTAACCCGTACAATAGTCATGAAAATGTAAGTATGAATGTTAAAAATCAAAAATTTGTAAAGTGTGTATGACCATTTTAATCCTTATAATAGTCACAAAAACGTAAGTATACATGTTGGATAAAAGATTCATAAAGTGTTAGTGACCATTGTAACGCATACAATAGTCACGAAAATGTAATTACGACTGCACTAAGTTCATGACATTGCGGCTCCGACGTGTATGTATACCAATCTTTTTAGGCACTATAACTGTTCATGTAAATGTAGTTCAATGTTTCCGACATGGTATACGTCCGTAGTTTAGTCCGTCGAACTAGTGAGCGCTACTCACCCAGACGGGGATGTCAATCCCAAATAGATCTATTTTTTAACATTCACGCTTACTCCACTGTAATTAACAGTTCATGCCACTTAAGCTAATATGTAATCATTTGAATGAAAGTAAATTTGTTGCGAGTTTGTAATTAATCATGTAAATGAGTAAGTAAGTTATGAAAACAAGTATGTAACAATTTGTAAATGCGCATGTATTTTCACCCCAAAAAGTGTTAAAGTATATGAGAAACGAGTAAAACGTAGGGCTATAAACTCACCTGAAGTGGATGTATCGAATGTAGTAACAATCAACAAAGAATATCGTCATGAATAGCCGGAATGCAACCTAATTAATTATAGGTCATATAAGTATGATGTATATAAGACAAATACAACAATGTAAATTATAAAGTTTTATCACCACTTAATAGTTTTGTTTAGTTTATAAGTGTTGAAACAACGTTTGAGAATAAGTGACCAAGTATGTACTTCTGAAATAATTCCTTATAACTTAGGAAATCATTTAAAATCATTTCGCTTGATTTAGTATTTTTATTTTCTATGTAATGATGTTATATATATAGTTTAATTGTTTTGCAAAATAATATTTATAAAGTTCAAAACATGTATATATTATATAAGTGATGCTACATTATTTTGTAAGGTTTTTATTGAAACGAACCAACACTATTCATGTCAGAAAAATAGTGCAGAAAAATAATATAAAGTTATCTAGATTTTATAATTTCAAGTTAAATATATGTACACTTCTAGTATCCGAAAACTTGATATTAATAGTAAAACGTCATTTCGAAGAACTTTGTAATTTTATACTTTGGCCGAATCGAATCCGAAGGCCCTCAAGAACTCCATTTTTAGATTCTGCAGTTTTCTTGCAATTTTTCACAGTTTTATAAAAGCTGTGAAAAGTATATAGTTTTAGAAATCTTTAAAAATTCATAACTTTCTCGTTTTAACTCTGTTTTGCGCGTTCTTTATGTAACACTCCTCTTTTTACATATAGCAGCGGAAGCTAATCTGGGGTATTACTTCATGAATACAACAATCATAATCATAGAAAACGACTCAAAAAAGACGTTTGTTCAAAAGATACGTTATCATTCATTTAAAAATCAATTTTATCTAATGCATGTCCCGAAATTCAAGTACATACAATGTGGAATGATAACAAGTTTAGCCATCTCAAGTCCATGCCACTCGTGCCTAGGTTAGATCATCAATTACTGAGATAAACATGCTCTAAAAAAATAAACACAATGGTTGAGTGAAATTCATAGGTTTGAAATGTAATAGTTGAATACAAGTCATCATAAGTAATTGTTATAAAAGCAGTGTCATAGTAATGCGTTATAGTGTGGTATTGGGTTAGGAGATCAGTTACAACACACGTTATTTGTATAATTTAACGAATACATTATCCAAGGGAAATCTGTATTAGCATGTAAAAATTCATGGACAATAAATTGTGTATTATACATTCTCGTCTAAAGAGCACATGCACACAAACTGCCTACAGTGTATAAATATACCCAAAATTGATGTGATATATATAATATATATCTATATATAATATATATAGTATAAATAAATATATATATAACTGTGTGTTGTGGTGTGTGTGCTGGTGTGTGTGTGTGTGTGTATATATATATATATATATATATATATATATATATGTGTGTGTATATGTATATATATATGTGTGTATATGTATATATATATATGTAATGCGTATATGTAATGTATTATGTATATATATATATATTAAGTATATATATGAATATATACTATATAATATGTATATATACTATGTATATATATATGAATATATATATGTAATATAATATGTATATATATATATATATAATATATGATGTGTATATAAATATATATATATATAATAAATATATATAATATAATATTATAATATATATATATATATGTTTATATATCTAATATGTATATATAATCTGTATATATTATATCTAGAGAGAGAGAGAGAGAGATAATATTGGCCCTCCGTGTAAGGTAAATTTGCCAAATCATATGAAATATCAATATAGTGTGTTTGGTTACCTATCCGGCTAACACAAACAGGCTTCGTCAATCCCGATAGATCTATCCACAATATTCGCGTTCACTCGTAAGTGATTAATGATCCATGATAATGAGGGTCTTTTGGCATAAAGTTACTTAGGTCACAAGCAATAATATGATAGCATATATTTAGAAAACACTTGTATTCATAGTTTATAGCATGTATCCCCCTCACGGGTTTATAAAAACATTCAAGAGATTTAATAGTGAGGCTATGAACTCACTAAGTCTTTGAAAAGTAATAACATTGTTATAAGATAAATGAGTATGTAAAATAGTTTGTAAACAAGCATGTATCCCCCTCGCGGGTTTATAAAACATGTAAATAAGTAAAGGCGAGGTTATGAACTTCACCTGATAGGTAGTTGTAATAATTATTCCAAAATGAAAGCTGACGACCTCATCACAATCTTAACAAGGAAGGTTGATATAGCAAAATGATAGTAAACAACCACGTCACGCAACCTGAGTAAATATGTCAAATCTTAGGTAGATTGTACTCTAGAACTTTGGTTCAGAGAGTCTAATATTGTTATGAGTTTGATTGGAAAGTTTAGAATTATTGTATCACCGTTCGGGCCATCATAATTCAGAAGTCATTCAGTAAATGTTTGAGGAGCTAGGGCACTTTAAATCGTAAACCCAACAACTCAGTCAGAACGTAATACCAAGATGAAACCCCTTAATATGAAACTCCCTAGTATTGTGATACGATATAATCGGTTTTTAAGTCGTTTTGATCATCTATCTAGCCATTGATAAGCACGACACTCGGTTAATTAAAATGTTATGTCTTGTAAGGTCTTGAATAAATTTTTATAACTTCTTCAAAATGGTTACATTTTCGAACCTTGAGACAAGAAAAATGGCAAAAAATAACCTTGGAGTTGCATTTTTTACAAGATTGGTCCTTCTATTTAAAAAGAATGTACCAGAAAGTAAACCTATACTTAGGAAAGTGACATAATTAGATCCTTAATTTATAATTGAATAAAATACATTTTCAGTCCTCTTTAGTTAGAAGTTTTAGAAGTTACGATATATACCACTTGCATGGATAATATTAACCAAAACAAGTCTGAATTGCCATCAAGCTTATTTTAACATTCCAAAAGACATATGCAATCGGTTCCGAGCTTATTATACAAAAGGCTAAAATAAACGGTCTTCACACTTACACGAAAAGTCTCAGATTAAATGAATCGGTTAAGCTAGAAAATCTAACCGGGTCTCGCAATTAGGGTTTTATAATGAAAACAGCGTAGTCCTTCTTTAATTCAAATCTTCAAGACTTGATAAAGTGGTTATAATCATATTAGTTACACCCATGTTAGGATATGATTAAAAAACAAGAGTTTTATCAATATTAGCTCATAATTCAAGAAAAAACATGAAATTAGGGTTGGGTTACGAATTTTGGATTCAAATTGGCAAAGAGCATGAATTGAGTTATAAAACTTTAACAAGAGTTTATGTATGATTATATGAACATCATAAGGGTGTAGGAGCAGGTATGAAGATCATAGAACTTGGGTTTGAGCTTATAGCTTGGAAACGGGTCAAAATCGGGACTTTTGCACTCGTACGCCTAGAATAACGACTCCGGGGCTTCTTTTCTTGGTTTATTTTGCTTCACTTCTGATCTTGAGACTTCTTAGGACCTCTTAGGAACTTCTTTGAGCAAAGGATTGCTGCTATAATGGGTTATAGAGGAGGAAGTGGGGGATGAGTTAAAATGAATGGTATGTGAGTCTATTTATAGTGTTCAAATGAACTTGGTGACCAAGGTAAGCAATGAGGTGTCTCATTTTTGTAGTGCCTGTGTTGGAGAGTCTATGAGGGTGATGTGGTGAGGCTATGATGGTAGGATAGGTCATGTGGAGATGGTTTGAGGTGGTGACTTGCCACGGCTGCATTGGAGGCTAAGGGTGGATATATGGCTTCCTCAGCAACCATGGAATGTGTTAGACCTGCTTGTAAGGTGCTATAGGAAGCAAGGAGGTGAGTCATGAGGTTCTTAGTTGCAAGATTGTAGGTCGCGGGTAAACTAGGGCTCAAAATGGGTTTTCAAGCTTGCATTTCGAGTACTCTTGTAATATAATGATAGATATATGTTCACAAGACTTGTATTAAGGATTATTAGCAAGAATTGATAGGTGGTTCGGGTTTAAAATGGGTGAAAACAAGTAAACGAGTCCAAAGTCAAATTAGGGCACGTTTAGGGTTTCTTGGATTTATTTCGTGTATAATTGAGATGAAATGATAAAATGATGATAGAATATGATTGATAATGTTATAAATTAAGTTATTACAACTTATTTGAGTGTTGGTTTGAAGTTAAAAATAGATAAATATCGAGAAACGGGTGTTAGTGTTTTGCTCGGGTTAGGGTTTCTAGGTTTCATTTCATGAAATCTTATGAAATGAGGATGATTATGGAATGTAAATGAAGTATATGATTTGCTTGTAACTTGTACTTGATGGATTATACAAGTTTCCTTAGGAAAACAGAGGTAAAACGGCTATTTTAGATGCCGTGCATTAATGACTTGTACATTATGCTTTAAAGGACTTGTACCTTATTTTGGAGGGAACTTATATTTAAGTGAGATGTTATATTACTTGTATATATGCTTTAGTAGCTTGTACATTCGCTTTAGATATTAACCTTTCATAGAATTAGGGTTTAGAGGTATATGATAACGGTTTAAAGCCCGTTTTGATATAACGTTGTGAATGGTATATTATATGAGTAATGTACTTTGTAATAATGATATTAAGATATTAACTTGACATGTTATGATGTTTGCTTGACATATACGAAGATAGGATTGATATAGGTAGGTTGCGTGAGCTTGTTAACTTTAGATATGCAAGGTACGTTGCATATTGGTAATGCAAGTAATGTAATAAAGCGAAAATTTCCTCGTACAATTATGATTATAATAAAAGAGGTTGATTTTGCATTTGATGAAAATTATGGGTTGTTATAGTAGTCGCCATAAAACCATGACAATTTATCTTTACTTTCCATTTCTATTTTCTTCCTTTTCTCTATACTTTAACGAGATTTTATTGTATTCATGTTTTACCGATAATTTGTGTGCGTATTCGTGAGTTGGGTTGGTCATGTGTACCCGTGTTTGTAAGCGCTGAAACTAAGTAGATATTTCCTAAGCTTATCATATAGAGACACCATACCCTTAGCCGAGAGACCGAATCACGCTCCCTT
>BQNB010122329.1:0-20303 GCA_026074375.1 Tanacetum coccineum
GAGTGATACTTAAGTATTCACAGTGAAGATGGAAATCCTGCTTGAGCCAACATCAAACAAGCTCTTGGTAGGTGACTTGCAAGATTCTATATGAATCAAGCTTGTGATAACTGGATATCAATTTTGGTCCAGTAAATGAATTGACGACTTAATCAGAAAGATAGTAACTATCTGATTCACTCTTACCGTGTTGTCTGCTTTGAGACGTTCCGGTAATGAGAACTAGCAAGCATGGTGAATCTAATACATCTGTGTTAGAAGATCCTACGCTTTGAGCTGGAAACCCTGTCAAGGAGATTCTTTGAATCTACCTGATCACAGGTATAGTATTTATACTATAAAACGGGAAACCGGAGGTTAATGCAACCGAAGTCAAGATGAATGACAAAGCCATATTCATCTTTTATTGCTAACTGTCTTATTTCAGGTTTAGACGACGGTGTTGCAGCCTCATTCCAGCGAAGTCGGATTCATAAACCACATGCTCATACTCAAGCTTTCAAAGTCAATCGTTCAACATCAAGATAGTTGATTCTAATCTTCCCCACTATCAAAGAGCCTCAAAGTCAAATAAAGAATCATCAATTGGGGAGATTGTTAGACTTATAATCACATATGTCAAACAAGAATGTAACAAGTATGAGCATGTTGGTCAAGAGCACAAGTTGATCAAGAAAGTCAAATCAAGATGATTCAAGTCAAGGAGATGATGCAAGATAACGATCTCAAGAACTCAAAGTCAAAAGATAAAGGCTCAAGATCAAGATCACAAAGCATGAATGAACAAAGCCATTACAAACAAGACAAGACCAAAACAAGGCAAAGCATAAACGTCAAAAGTCATATCTTCAACGTCATCGGTAGTACGGAGGAGTTTGAAGAAAGAGACCTCAACATTGGGGGAGATTGTTAGCCTTAATTTTATATAAGTCGAACAAGAATGTTATCGGTCTTATTAGTCGTAATTAGTCTTGTTAAGTAATAGGCTAGTCGGGTTCAACGGGCTTGGATTGTAATCTAATATTGTCCATGTTTCGGGCTCAAAGCCCAAGAATAGCCAAGCCCGGCCCAAGTTAGAAAGCCCATAAGCCACTCATGGCTCAAGGGTATAAATAGAACCCTCTCCACACATGGAGAGGGTGTTGGTTACCATTTCATCACTTGTGTGTGTGTGTAATCTTCCACCTCTTTATTTCTCTCTAATAATCTTTCACTTTCCTTATCTCTTTTCTATCTTATTTTGCTTATTGGTATAGCTTATTGTTGTGTATGGATTAAATCTTTTGGGATAACACTACCCCTGAGGGGTTTGTTGTGTTGTTAGTTTGGTTTGATGGTTTGGGAAATTTCTCACTGCATCAAGTAGTTTTTATTTTCTATTTCAAATGGATTTGCCTGTGTAAAAGTCATATGACATTCACAGAGTCTGAATTGGTCGACTAATTCATAGTGTTAGGCGATATGATTCTAGGGTGTGTTCTAATATGATTACCGATATGACGGGTGTGTTTAGCATTCTTGTTAATCATATTTGATACTTTGTACTTGGGAGCCAAGTAACATACCTGTTTTTACATGTATATGGTGACTAAGAAGCCTTGCAGCCGAGTATGAGTAACTCTTATGCGCATTGTTTTGAGCTCGGTATCTATGAGTGCATTGCGATAGTTTGTAATCTGATGTCATGTGCTAGTTGAAGATCTTTTTTATAGGTATGCTTTCTAATTATATGTGTTAATTATTTGTGTTGATGGTCTTTTTATTTGGTTATTTGTTAAAATGGTTAGAGCTGGTTAGGTTACATATGAAGCAGAATCTGCTAATTTTCTTGTGTAAACCAAACAATAATTATAAGAAAGTAATGTCTAATTAGTGTTAGGTTAAGTTTGTTAGTGCTTGTAACTCCAGTGATGGAGAGCAAAAAATAGATTCATGAGAGGCTAGAGTCACGCCAACAAGATAAACATTGTTATATTGAGTAAGATTGTATCCAATATAGATGGTGTTTATCTGAGCAAAAGGCTTCTGAAAACTTTACTCCCTAAATCATAAGGAAATAATAGTCCCTGTTGAGTCAAGATTATGTCTGTTGTCATACTCTTGATCAATGTACTTTCTGTCATTAGAAAACTTATGTTTCTGTTGTATTCCTTTGGATCCGATAACAAGAATCAACAAGATCCGTTGACATAAGTACTGCAAATGGTTTCTTTTGACGATCGTATGCACAAATTGAGCTATACCTAGTCATATATACATGATTACTATGAGAGAAAGAGGTAACATAGAAGTAGAATAAGATGTGACAGGTCAAAATGTTGCATGGATATGTTTATCTCTCGTGTATACTAGAGACTCTCATTGTAATGCGGTGATTATAATATGAGCTAGGTTGTCACGTTGGGGCAATATGGTTGGTCAATAGTAAGACTTGAAAGGTTTTAAGGAGCTTGTGTTCTTGTTGAGTTGGTCAAAGGAATAAAGAAAGAGATGTTTTAATGATAGTGAGTACATTTGGAATCGAGTATGAAAGTGACCTGATTATCTGATTACGCTAGTGGTTGTTTCGTTGTGATTTATGGGAAGAAGTTTCTGATAGGCTTTTGCTAGATAACACCATGGTATTGTTTAAGTGTGCTTTAGGTTGACAAGTGTATGAGTTGTAATGAAAATGTGTTGTTGCGAAGTAGATGAGAGGGATTTGTGGGGGAGAATGTGAAAGTAAAGAAGATAGTGTGGTAAGAATTGAAAAATCCCCCCCCCACCATCCAAGGGGGGGAGACCCACCTCATAAGAGAGAAATGTGAGAGAGGAAATTAGAAATGTTTTCTTATGCTATGTTGTGTGTCTTCATCTAGTAATGTATGTATATATGAGCTAGGTTAGTTTTTTTCAAGTTGGTGCATAGTTGCGTCTAATGAACACATGTTGAGTAATATGATTATGAAGGGGCTGTGTTACTAGGTTTATGGTCGAAGGAATTAAAGTAATACATAAGGTTTAGATGACTGAAGGTACATTGTGATCAATGATGTGAGGAAACATGAGCATAATCTTGATTCTGCTAGTGGTTGTGTGACCGAATTAGAGAGATTTAGAGTGGAAGGTTTGATGGAAGCTTGTTGCTAGTTTAACACCATAATAGTTATCGATATGAGAGATAATAGTATTGTAAATAAATATGGTGATCTAGTGTGCAGAATATTGTGTATTTTAATTTCTAGTGTATAAAGTGTAAATAACATTTACTTGGCTAAAGTTTAATAAAACTTTAGGTATTGGGTATAATCGTGGGCATTTGTTGAAGCGTTAATAAATTAACGTGCTTCCGGGTATGCTTAAACGAACATTTATCGCGAAACGTATTTAACTTACGTAACCAATAAAATAAATGAACAACGACCATAATTATTATCAAAATAATTATATAACACATGATTGATGTAAACGTTTGATGGTTTGATGCCCGTTTACAATGAACGCTAATTTTTTTAACGTACGCGATTTAACCTAACAATTACGATTTAAAGCAAACGCGTACAATACAAAAGGTACATTGTGGATTTATCGATGTCGTCAATGACTTGAAAACACAGGGTGTTATAGACTTCTGTTATCCTGACTGAGTTTTGAATCTATTGAGCACACTCATGGTAATCTTTGATCAATGATAGTCTAGAAGAATGAAGAAGTAGAATCTGTAGTAGTGAGAAAGAGCTGTTATTGAGAGTAGAGTTGTGGAAAGTGATAAGTGGAGAGTGGAAATGTGGATCCAGACACCCTGTCGCACCAGGGTGTTTGGGAGTGGGATATTTATACGGTGCCGTCGCGTCGCTAGTTTGGTCAATGGGACTTTCTTAACGGGCCAGGGCTTTCTTGGCTAAACCTCTGGGTTTGAGCCCGACAAACACGGACAATATTAGATTACAATCCAAGCCCGTTGAACCCGACTAGCCTATTACAATACAAGACCTAGTTTGACTTTCTTAGACCGATAACATTCTTGTTTGACTTAATATAATTAAGGCTAACAATCTCCCCCAATGTTGAGGTCTCTTTCTTCAAACTTCTCTGTATCACCGATGACATTGAAGATATGACGGTTTAAAGTTTATGCTTTACCTTGTTATGGTCGTGTCTTGTTTGTAATGGCTTTTGTTCATTCATTGCTTTTGTGAATCTTGATCTTGAGCCTTTATCTTTTATAACTTTAAGTTGGTGAAGGAGAATATTTATACCTAGCTTCTTGAGATCATTATCTTGCATCATCTCGCTTGATTGAATCATTTTGATTTGTACTTCATTGGATCAACTTGTGCTCTTGACCAACATGCTCATACTTGTTACATTCGTGTTGACAATATGATTATAAGTATAAACAATATCCCCATATTGATGATTCTTTATTTGACTTTGTGGGCTCTTTGCGTTGGTGGGGAATATTAGAATCAACTATCTTGTTGTGAACGATTGACTTTGAAAGCTTTGAGTAAGAGATTTTGGTTTAGGAATACGTACTGTGCTCGGAATGAGGCTGCAACAACGTCGTCTTATCCTGAAATTAAAACTGTTAGCAATAAATGTTGAATATGGCTTGTCAATCATCTTGAGTTCGGTAAGTGCACATTAACCTCCAGTTTCCCGGTTTTATAGTATAAATACTATACATGTGATCAGGTAGTATTCAAAGAATCTCCTTGACAGGGTTTCCAGCTCAAAGCATAGGATCTTGTATCACAGATGTATAGATTCAACATTGCTTGCTAGTTATCATTACCAGAAAGTATCAAAGCAGACAACACGGTAGAGCGGGAATAAGATAGTTATATCTTTCAGATTAAGTAGGTCAATTCATTTACTGGACCAAAAATTTGATATCCAGTTATCACAATCTTGATTCATATAGAATCTTGCAAATAACTACCAATAGCTTGTTTGACGTTTGGCTCAAGCAGGAATTTCCATCTTAACTGTGTAATACATAAGTATCACTCGGATGTTTTGGCAACGATATAAATGGATAATGCGCTTCAGGATCTCTTTGTTACATCTTGTGAACTTTATGGTGTTCAACAAGTGTATTTTTTTGACATTGTCGTCCTAATGAGATTTATAATTTGATCTCTTCTTGGCTCTAGACTCGATTTGTGCACTTTTGGGTTTTAGTAATCGGAGTTGGATGTGGAGCAGACTGCAATCATATTCAATATCAACAATCTCGGAGTGAGATGTCTAATCAGATAACGTGTGTATCTCCGTTAGTCGTGACAAATGAGACAAGTTTCTTTTGAGAGAAAGTACCCAAAATGGCTGGAAGGGTTGTGCATTGCATCACTGGGTCCATGACAACTTTCTTCAATATCAACAATCATCATTGTGATTTTGATAGATTATGTATTTGGCCAGGTTTCTTGCCTAAGGTCGATGAGGAGGGACTTCTTTTTTTCACCCTTTATCCATACATTTCTTTTTTCATTCTTTCAACAACTTTAATGTTACCAAGACATCATTAATAACACTTTGTTATGATTGTTGCAGTGCTAGCTCAATCTTAGTTGGCATTTTTCCCTTATACACATTCTTCTCCAATCATTAAATAAGGTATTGCTATTTCTAATCTATGGAGTATCCTTGGGTTGATCTCTCGGTTCTGGTTGGTTCGTTAAGGACTTTATAACTAACCTAACCAACCTTAGAATTCAGTATATCGTGAATATAATGGTTGTTGGGTATAAAAGATCGAACCATAAAACCCATTTTATGACAGTGTTATTTTCAAATACTCCCCCTACACCATGTGCTCTGAGATTCAAAATTGTTTAGCACATGACGGAAAGAGCTGACACTAGAGTCTTTAAGGATTCACATTCGTTTATAACATATTTTAATCAAATTTCTCACCCTTATTTTAAATAATAAATCACTTATATTTGAATACAATTGATTAAAAATTTGATATGATAAAAATTACATGGGAGAAAAATTATACACGATATAGCATGAATTCAGATTTTATAGCTCCACTTCAACAGTATATGTGGGATACAATATTTATCTAAAAATTGACATTGGAATGAAAAAATTGATAGGACACACAAAATATTGAAGTCGGAGTGAGTGCTTTATTAAAGATGGAGGAACCTATAAGACAATAGCTAGGAATACCATTATGCTGATTGAAGATTAGTCAAACAGTATTTAATGCTCAGCTAAAAGATAAAGATCAACAATAATGCTGGTTGAAGATTAGGCAAATAGTATTTAATGCTGATTTATAGTTTCCTAATTTTATTTGATCTTATCTTGTCTTGTAAACCTAAAATCTCTTAGTATATAAAAGAGGGGTTGGCGTTAGTATTGACCATACATCATAGTTGATCTCTCCATTGAGCAGTCTAATAGTTGCTTATTTGTTTATGTTAATAGTTCTATGGACGCTGATTAAAGTCGAACTAGTTTTTTTTTTTTTTTTTTTTATTATTATTTTTTTTTTTTTTTTTTTACTTTTTTTTTTATTTATTTTTTATTTTTTATTTTTTTTTTTTGTTTTTATTTATTATTTTTATTATATTTTTTTTTATTTTGTTTTTTATCTATTTTTTTTTTTTTTTTTATCTATTTATTTATTTTTTTTATTTTTTTATTATACTTCAACTTTTTTATTTTTTTTTTTTTTCTTTTATTTTTTTATACTTTTTTTTTTTATTTTTTTTTTTTTTTTTATTTTTTTTATTTACATTTTATTTTTATAATCTTTAGTTTATTAGTTTATGAATAAAAACCTTGTTCATAACATTGTTGTTCTTATTTGTTATTCTGCTGCGTGATCAATGTTATGATATCCTAGATGGGAAAAACGATCTATGAAGCCTACAATTAGGTTTCAACAGTTACCACAAAATTTTTGGTGTAACGCGAGTAGGATAATTCAAATTACTATTCCAACCGATCATAATTAGAGCCATTTTAGGAAAAATACCTTACGAACTCTTAAAATGTAGGAAACCTACTCTAGATTGCTTTAGAGTGTTTGGAAGAAAGTGCTTCATTTTAAACACTAAATACTACCTTATAAAGTTTTACCCAAAGTCATACAAAGGTATCTTTTTAGGTTACTCGCAAAATAGTAAAGCCTGCATCATCCTCAACAAACATACTAGGAGGCCAAAAAGAATAACAACAACATGACATTCGATGTAATGATGTAACTCCTTACCCTCTAAGACCATCACCCTTGGTGGATGATGACTTAGATGAATAAGAAGCAATTAATTAAGGTTACGAAAGAAAAAATTAGAAAATGACATTCGAGGATGAAACTTTAGAGATTGACGAAAATAATAGATCAATATTAAGGAATCTTAGGAACCACCATCATTAGAAAATGTTCATAGGGAAACTTAACCAAAGAACCGTAGATTACAAGCCCAAAACTAAAGTAACTTCTTTTGTTTTATATCAACTATAGAACCTAAGAATGTGAATGAAGCCTTAACAGATGATAGTTGGATTGTCGCCATGCAAGAATAATTAAATCAATTCATTACTAACGACGTTTGGGATTAGTTCCACAACCTAAGAATATGACAATCATAGGAACTAAGTGGGTGTTTAGAAATAAAGTTGGATGAGACTAGGATGAGAACGGGTATTGCTTTTCGAAATAGGCTAGTTTAGTTGCTCAAGGCTATATCAAACAACGAGGGCATCGTATTATGATGAAACTTATGCCCAGTTGCTAGACTTGAGTTAATTAGGCATACTATAGCTTATGCTTGATTACTTTGATTTAAGCTATTCCAAATGGATGTAAAAAGTGCATTCCTGAATGGTTTTATCAATGAGGAGGTATACATGGCACAACCTCCAGGATTCATTAACTTTGAAAAACCAGATCATGTTTATAAACTTAAGAAAGTTTTATACGGTCTTAAACAAGCACCCAAAGCTTGGTATGACATATTAAAAGCTTTTCTCATTAAACATGAATACAAAATGGGAATGGTAGATAGCATACTTTTTACCAAGAAGAAAAGTTCAAACCTCATCATCGTTCAAATATATATCGACGACATTATACTTGGCTTGACTTTTCACCACATGTGTGATGAATTTGCCAAAATCATGCATGACGATTTTGAGATGAGCATGATGGGTGAACTTAACTTCTTCCTTGGATTACAATTAGAAACAATAGATGATAGGTATCTTCTTTAAATCAATCTAATTTATATTAAAAACTGCTTAGAAGTTTGGCTTAAAAGAATCTAAACCAAATGAAAACCCCATGTACTCAGATACCAATTCATGTAATACAAAGAGTGTGAGTCGGTACGATAGTACAAAGTATCGGTGGATGACAGTAGGTTATTATACCTAACGGCAAAGTTAGCCCTGATTTAATGTCTAGTATCTGCCTTTGTTGCCAGCTTTCCAAGAGGCTCCCAAAACTCGCTCCTTTGAAGAGATTAAGCGTATCTTTCGATACATTAAAGGCACTATGCCCTTAAGATTATGGTATCCTAAATGGACCGACATAGAAACAGTAGTATATGCTGACTCTGATATTCGCGGGAGATTTATGTGTCCGAAAATGGAATAGCAGTTATTTGTGAGTCCGTGGATTTGTTTGCATCTTGTTCTCGAAAGAAGAAACTCAAATGCTCTTGCTATATCCACTACGAAGCCGAATACGTAAGCGCCGGAAAGGCATGTCAACAAGCACTATGGATGAAACAAGCTCTTATCGACTATGACGTTCGACTCGACGACGTCCCGATCATGTGCGACAATAAAGGCGCGATTGACCTTAGCAAAAACCCGGTGCAACATTCTCGAACCAAACATATCGAAATTCGTCACCACTTTCTTCGTGATAATAACCAGAAATGACATATCTCAATCAAAAAAGTGTCGTCCGTCGACAACGTCACTGAAATTCTTACGAAACCCCTTAAATGTGAATCGTTTAACTATCTACATCTTGGTTTAGGAATGATGGAACACATTCCATAAATCGTATTAGTCCGCTTCTCTTTCTTCTGTCTCAATTCTAGTTCGCGTTCCATTCCGCGTCGTGACAACTTAACTGCTTCATCTGAAGCTAGTTAGATATTTTTAATTTAGCAGAAAAACAAATAATTAGTAACTCTTCTAGTAATTCGTTGTCAAAATTTAAAGTCAAAAAAATATTTCATAATTAGGGCTGGCCCCTAAATTGAAATATGGGAATACGCTATACAGTCGACATCAAATTTTATACTTAGTCAAAAAAAAAATTTCAAAACTAAAAAATAAACACCCCCTTCCTCTTGTTACGGCGACGAACACGACCAAAAACAACCCAAAACTCAAAATCAACCATTAAAACTTAAATTGAAGATAAAATCAACACATACAATCATTTCCTTTACATCATCTTACATCATCAATTGTTAAGTCATTTCATCTTTTCTTTCACAATTTGAGTCTAGGTTCTGATGAAAATAATAATTAATTGGGGATTTTTTTCGTTTTTTCTTTTAATTAGTTACATTAGGACTCTAGGATATAATGTATAACTATATGCATTCCTTTAGACATTGGTATTGCATACCCCAAACTATTTGGAGTTTGTCGAAAAATTGATTTCGAACCAAAACCCTAATTTTATTTTCAAATCACTCACGTTCATCGTACAATATATAATTATAGTTACTGATTCCCACCACATTGTTAATACAAACTTAAAAGTTATTTTTAAACGGCATGCATAATGATCTCAATGAATACTAAGGGTTGAGATACATAAGTAATATGTATTTTTCAACTTGTTTGGTGAGCAAAATCAATTTAAGGAGTGTTTGGATTAACTCTTGGATTTTAATTTTTAGGCTCGAGATATACATATGTTACATCACATTTGTGACAATTAAGCACACACTAGATACCTATTTCAATGAGAAAACCTTACTAAAATTGGCACTCTTTTAATTAGGTGAAATGAAGTTGGAAGAAGAACTACTGGTTACACATTAAATCATAAGTTCAACAATCTCAACAGGAAAATATCTTCCTTATTACTTAAACCCTTCATTAAAACCTAGAGTGTAGACTCACATTCAGGAAGGTCATATAGTATATTCTGAATCTCACTTAAATATGGATAATATTACAAATCAGGTTTCAAATTATCAAACTACAAAATATATGTTGAACTCACGTAAGGATTTTGCCCAAGATTTTTCCTTGAATTTCTATTCTAATAGAAACGCTAGCGGACAATGAATAAAAATATCTTTTTAAAATTTTGGGCATTAAAAAGAACATTTAAATTCTCACTCAAGTCATTTGCTTTAATTCTTACTATTCCATGTGAAGGTGAATGTTCTTACTCAGAAGATTCATCCCTTGATTCCTTAAAAATGAATCAAGAATCTAACACCCCTTACCAAACACACATTCCAACACCAAATGAAATTATTCAATCTATTACAACAACTGGACAAACCATTTTTCCAAACAAAATCTCAAAGGAAGTAGCTTTGTCATGATATAAGATTCTCTAGAATGAAATCATTCATAGAAATGCTTTGGCATTCAAAAATATCAATTTTCTTCCCGCATCATAATGTCACATGATGTATTGCATTTTCTAACAAGCACTCCATTTAACTTATTTGACTATTTTTCTGACACCCAAATAAGTTTGAAAATAGTAAAAATTCAACCAAACTATCTAATGCATTTGGAATGATTCTAAACTCGTTGTATGATCACCTGCATCCAAAATCAATCCTCATCTTACAAAAATAAAGTATATATGTATTGGCCATCCATGAAACCCTGGGTTCATCCTAAGCATCTTCAAGCAATCATCTCTATATCCTCCGAAGAAGTCACTAACGATGATTCGGATACTTCAACACATGTTTGAGATATTTCTACATCCTACTAATATGCTAAGACATACGTAATATTAGGTTTATTGCTATTGTTCTATTAATTTGACATCATCTTGGTTTACTCTAAGTTCATGTATACATTTCTTGGTCATGTATTATGCATGCAACCATGATATAATATGGCTACCTTTATTATTGCAATGATTATTCTTAGTTCATATAACTATATGTAAGTCCTTGATAAAATCTAGGATAATTAATTTTGTAAATTTAATTGCTTGATATTAGATGATCCATGGTAAAATAAGATTGACTGCAAAAGGGCATCTTTAGGAAACCTTTTCTAGACATATTTTAAAAAATTTGAAAAACTGAAAAAGTTTTGCTCTTCCAAAAAACGGCCCCCATAAATACTGGGCGGCCCCCTAATATATCTGGGACCGCCATGTAATTATGAGACCGCCATCAGAATTCACTGAAATTTTACTATGACTACTTGATTTTTTGTGCAGTTGACTATTCTCTTCTCTAGGCCCAGCTAAACTTCTTGCATTTTGCTAAACCACTTTTGGAATCTATCTTCTTAATCCTCATGCTTTGCCATTTCAATCCTATGATTCCTAATTAAATAAGCCATCCTTCCCACTATTCTTATCATCTTCATCTTCCTCAAACCATCCCACCATGAATTCCACTCAAGCTTCCTCTTCTAACCTTTCCAAGAAAATCAAACTAACCATAATCCCTCCTAGATAATTATTTGTTAACATTTCTAGTGATGAAGATGTCACCACCACACCTTCTCCTACAACAACTTATTCATCTCCAACTCCTCCAAATGCACCATCAAAAACTCCATCAACCAAAAACATTTTTTTTTTATCAAACCTCATCAAGCCAAGAGAATACATCTTCTTCTTTTCAAGAAAACATCCAAGTTTACCAACATTCATCAAAATGGAACCAACCTCTTTTCAACCTTTGAACCACTTTTGCAACTTAGCAACATCTCGGATATTTCTCTAGACCTTCAAACCCTCAACACTTCAATCGCCATCCTTCTTTGCTATCACACTTTCTTTGTCACCAATCAACTCCTCCTTGATACATTCTTGATAATTCAAATCAACCACCGTCACTAACAAAACTACATCAACCTCAACCATCTCTCATGGGTCATCCTATTTACTTTAACTATCATGACTATCATGGGTCAACTTGTCACACCCCGCCTAGGCGGAAACACGAGATGTAAAATCATAGATATCATCACAACATAATGGTGTCAACAATAGAGAAGACTAAATGAAATAGATAAAAAAATGAGACACAATGTGTCATAACAATATCTAACACAAGATAAAGGAGTCTTGCATTACGATAGCAAAGTTATGCCACAAGGAAACATACTCCAAAAGTCTAAACAATCAAATAACAACTAGGATCAAACAATTCAAATGAAATAAATAAAATATCTAGTGTGAAATGACTCCGCATGCAATCCTATGGTCTCACTAGCCACTCTTCCTAACATCAACATCCTCAAGATGGTTACCTGAAAATGATGCTTAAAATGTCAACAAAAAGGTTGGTGAGAGTCATAGGTTTATGACACACAATCCAACTTTAAAATAAATTACTGTGATTAATAAAATGTGGCAGGACAATTAAGCTAGCTACTATACAAGCTAACATGCAATCATACCAAACAACCATAAATTGGTGACGGAAACATGCACAATCCACATAATAAGTCATGGGGTAACCCCGTTACCCTCCACCGATCAGAACAAACAAATGGGTGAGAAGCACACCCTCCATTGGAAACACACAGATAATTATAATGGGTAGCATCGCTACCCTCCAATTAGGAACACACAGAAATTCCCCACATATAGCACCTTAAACATATAATTAACCACTTAAACTGCCCATGAACTAAATAATATAAAACATAATCAAGCAACTTAAAAACTTTCCAAATGACTTGCATTCATTTCCACCCTAATTAAACATAAAAAAAAGAGTGGGGCTATGGGGAATCTCACCTGATGCACAAGCAGCTTCCAAACAATATCAACACAAGCTACACAATACAAACACAAACGTGTACACCGCGACCAAGCTAAAAGCTCAAGTCCATGTAACACTCATATGATGGATGTCTAAGGGTTTGATTAACCATCATGGGTCGCCCCGACACCATGCCCAAACTTAACCATCTTGTTAACACATTATACTAGTTACTGTTTTAACAACTTTTTTAAAACAGACCCAAACCTGACCCGTATTTACTGTTTTAACACAAACTTTTCTTGCAAAAATTATTTGACTAACTTCTCGACCTCAAAACCTTTCGTGGCTGGACTTTTTGAAAACTAGACTCTCTGAGCTTTTTCATAGGCACAAGAAACATATCAATACTCGTTTTTATCATCAAGATATCATTCGTTGAACACGACCCAAAAATCTATCATAACCTAAATCATGCTCTAACGCGTTTTATACCTAACCGATTACACCATTATGATCCTAATTAAACCACAAACACACCAGCATGATCATATCCTCATTAATTACAAAAGTGTTAAACCCTAATGATCCATCATAATTAGGGTTACATGAATATATAAATTAGATAGGTTTAACATGCTTACCTTGAATGTTAGAACCTAAACAACGATTCTTGAGGTTTTCCTTGGATCAACAATGGAGGTCGAATACTTTCTTGGCTTATTGGGAGGGTTGTGATTTTGACCAAGATGGAGAGGGAAGGAGTTATTTGTGAACTATGTTTCTTTTAATATATCTAAATGGTATCATAATCCCCCTATAATTCCACTTTTACAAATTTAGCACTCCTAAATCCTTTTAAACTTTATATGCCGATGCCCCCCCCCCCCTATTCATTATTTTATATATATTTATTTATTTATTAATTACCCTATTACATAAATTATCTTAAGTTTTTATAAAAACCTAAGCTAGTTTGATGTAACCTTTTTAATAAACGCCACCTACTAGACTTTCTAAAAAATAACTTTTCATTTCACATTCTACTTTATATTTATGGAAAGTTTTACTAGCGAACTTCCATATTTAACTCACATTGCTTCCTTTCAATAACTTACATTCTTATAAACTGCTAAACCTCTTAAAACCCAAGATTTATTTGAGTATGAGCAATGAGCATGCTAAAGACGATGACTTGATTGATTTGCACAATTCATATTGTTTACACA
Source organism: Tanacetum coccineum (assembly GCA_026074375.1). Lineage (NCBI taxonomy): Eukaryota > Viridiplantae > Streptophyta > Magnoliopsida > Asterales > Asteraceae > Tanacetum > Tanacetum coccineum. Next base: position 14,126 of record BQNB010122329.1, read on the forward strand.
CTGAATTGTGAATCTAATATGGTTATATGTTACGATCAGAGATGTTGTATTGAATCTGGATGTTGGTTTTATATGATTAACATTCTAAATCTCATTATTGCACATGCTGATTGATAGATGAAGTAGATCTGTGTTTACGTCTCTGATAATATTGACATCTATTGCTAGAATATGTTAGAGACTTACTAAGTCGATATGCGTATGTGTCATTGTGAGTAATTCGTTAGTATATTGGAGTTCGTGAGTACTATGTGATAAACTATAGCTTAATATTGGTTACATCTTTAGATTCTCAAGAGAGGCACTGATATAGGTGTGAATAGAATAGACACCTGTGCCACCTGGCTGCTCTGAACCCCTGCGCTGCTCTCGATTGTCACATATGCTTGCCTGTCTCCTGGATATGGATTATAGAAATTCGCATGCTGGATGATTTTACTTAGTTGGTTGTAATTCTCCAGACTGATTCAGAACTAAGAGAACTTTGAGGATACTGAATGACTGTCGATATAGTTGTATCACATTTGTTGTGATGAGATACTCCGAATGTATTAGACTCTGTGTGACAACTTGAATATTGTTGAAGTTTTCTCGGATATTCGAAAGACTGTTCTTTAAGTCGTAGTGGGTATGTCTACTGTGTGTGTCATGAGCTCTTTTGATCTTCTCACGATCCAGTATTTGCTATCAGGGTTGTACTTGAGCATCATGTGCTTAGAGTATAAGCGTAATATGTTTGTTGTTTGTGCTGCATGTAATTGGTTTTGGATTCATACTGACAGACTGTTGCGAAAAGGAAGAGTACTTCCGTGCAATACTACTGTTCTGTCAATGTTGAGCACTAGGAGAAGAGTGTTCGGTGATTGACATCTATATTATGTTCATATGGTGCATATACTGAGAACCTTTGTTGAGTGTAGTTTGTCTGTCGGTGTTGAGATGATCCTCATACTTAGTGAGATATTGTAGTGTGTGTTGCCTGAATGCTTGATCTGGCTGGTGCTTTAATGCTTTCGTATACGCTCTTTGTTTTCTCCAGATAGATAATATAGATGAATCTTTCCACATATGACAGCTGGTTATACAGTACGACATTGATCTTGCTACAAACCTGTTAGTACTGTGTGTTGAACGTCTTATCGAATTCTTTTAGTTTCATCATCTGAATTCGTCCGCTGATAGACTACTTTTGTAGATCGATGTCTAATATGCTCGCTTGTGTGATATTTTCTTGTTGAGTGTGCCTGCTGACTCTATTTTGTAGCTAGTGACAATTTGTTTGTTTGTGAATGTGACGTTGTGTTAGTGTATGCACCAATTAAGTGCAATCTAGTGAACTTGCTCTTTCTCATGCTGAGTTGGCACCATAAACAAATACGATCTGAGATTTTTATTGCCCTGTTCATAGATGGGCGCGTTGTTCAGTGACAGTAGAGAGTTATCTGTTTATGATGCTCGTATATGAGTAATGTTGTGTGTGTTGTGTTATGATGTATGTAAGACTCTAATCGCTAAGCTTTGATAAAGTAGTGACACTATGCGTTGCATATATAACACCATAGTCAATCGACATACGCACTTTGCTTGTTACGAGAATTTTCACTTGTGATGTCTGAATCACAGCGCGTTTCTGGATCCATTTCTGATTTGATGGTGTGTTGATTGAAGTCCATACTCACTGATCTAGTTGTGTTGCGGTATTGATAATTATCTTGTGCTGTGACAAGCTTGTGTCTGCGCAAATCATCACAAGAGTATATTATCTGCTCTCTCGCTCTATCTTCAGTATCGGAGTTTGTGGTGAGGAGAGCACATGTGATATAGACTCCATTCCTTGTACTGATGGTGATATATAGTATGTGTAATCCTAAGTAGACGCTGAATTCTACTCCTTATGCTGTAATCTTCTACGTATAGCTTTAAATATAAGGTGACTGGTCAGTCTATCGACCATCACCCAAATCCTATCATCTCCCACTACCTTAACCTTGGAATTTTGTGATAAAATCTATGGTATATTATATCCTTTTTTCACTCAAGTATATCAGGATGTTGCAGGCCAAGCCAAAAGTCTTTGCATTGCAGCCTTAAAACTCTTAAACAAGTTCTAAAATTTGCTAAACTTAGATGCTATATCCTTCTCTATTCATGTTCACCCATTACTTGTCTCCAAGGTTTATATTTACTTCTTATCCGCTCCCGGAATTGTACCAAGTTACTGGAATGCATCGGCGGCCTCATCATTTTACTTCCTACCAATGAAACCTAAAATCTGATCCTTAAAATACAAACTTCTTCTCTCTTTTCTTTTCCTTATGTTGATCTAAACCATGTAGTCTTTCTGCTCTGAGTGGTTCTCTTGCCTTGACGCCTCACTCTTAGTGCTGCCTTAGTATCATTTCCTCCTGTATTTTTTCTCCTATAACTTTAATGGTCATAGCCAATGCTCGAACCGTCTAGGTTTTACTCGTTCCTTCCTACTTAACGCATCAGCCACCACATTTGCCCTTACCTGGTGTAGCGAACTTCAGTACTCATACTGACTATTTAAATTTAATCCATATTAAAGTACTAATCCATTATCTTGCCACATCTTTATCCATTTGTTTGGTCCATGTCTCACAGCGTTTCTGCTGGTGATTCTCTCACCTTGGGGTTTACTTAATAGTAGCCAAATATTCTTGTCCTTAACACCCTGGACTGGTAGTCATGGACTTGCTCTTAATCGTCTTAGTTTCACTATCCCTTTTCTACTCAACGCATCATCCACGACATTTTGATTTATCGAAGCGTCACACAAATCATTCTTTAAAGTCTGGAAAGCCTCTTCTCGTTCTGTGTCCTACTCATACTTCTGATTCCTCTTAGTTAGGGAAGTAATGGGTTTAAAAATTCTTAGAAAAGTTTGCGATGAAACAGTAGGTAGGTAACTGCCAATCATAAGAATAATATATCTCAGATGGTGTCGCTTATTACAGGTACTTCCCAATTCTTTAGTGCCTCATTCTTAGTAAAGTTAGCATACAACTTCTCCTTCCTCAGTAATTCCAACACTAACTTCAAATGAACTACATGCTTCTTTTCTTAACAAATGACACTGGTGCTCCCTACGGAAAATGACTAGGTCGTATGGAAACCTTTGCTCTTGCATACTTTGAAGTTGCTTTAGACAATTCTTGCATTCCGAGGGTGCTAGACGATATGGACGGATCGTCGCGACTGGCGTCGCTCCAGGAACTAAATATATGCAGAACTCAACTTGTCGTTGCGGTGGTCATTGACAATTGTTTCGGAACATATCAACAAAATCTCGTACAACGGAAGTATCACTCACTTTCGGTTCATCTACCTTCGTGTTCAATAAGGTTTTCACGACTCCTTGAGTACGTTCACCTTGAACCTGAAGTATCTCATCACCTTTGTGTTGCCAATGATTGTGCGAATCTCTAGATTGGTTAATGATACAATGTTGTTATCAGATCTTGTCCTTGGACAATCAGGCTGCATGAATTCGCCACAATCGCGATATGTAGAAGCATGTTCTGAACGAGATTGCCTGAATGGGTTTGCTTTGTGATTTGATTTGAAATGTGTTGTGGGTGATCAACAATGTTTACTGATATGGTGATTGAACAAGATACTGAAGTAATAGGATAATGAAAAAACGAATATCGAAATCACTGCTAGAATTACATATGGGGGATTACACATTATGCTATAGTCGTGGATCAATGACATAAGAAAATCACTTTAAAGAAAGGTCAACATATATGTACCGAGTGAAAACGCAAACGAAAAAAAAATCAACAGGCGTACCACGACAAAAGAAACACATAACGAAAATCATTACGCACCAAAACTTATAAATACGAAAGACAAAAATTCTTTTACCAAACAAATCGACTTTACTCGAAAGAACCAATTAATAATGTTTTTTATAAAAAATCATTTAATAAGTAAGTCGTTTTAAATATAAAAATCATTTTTTGAAACAATGTATGAAGTCTTATCTTTGGTAAAAAATCATTTTAATCATGGTTGTCATAAAAATCTAGAGATAGTTATCTAATGGTGTATCACATCTTAATACCATGAATCATTTTAAACCTACTTTTCATAATAAAACTTAGAATTTAATAACCACACAACAATTTTCATAACTTAATTGCGGTATCAGGCCACCTATAAACATTGTTCTATTCACAATGATCATTTTAAACACATTGTATTCACAATAATCATTTTAAACACAGTTTTCGCCAAACATCACCAAGATATTCTTCAAAAGGGTTTTTTTTTTATAATTCGACATCAATTATACTATATGTTACTCAAACAAAGGACACCGCATACCAAAAGGATTTTTTAAAAACACCGTATAGACCTTCTAACACCATTCTGTTGTTTAAAAACAAAACAAAATACCAAAAACCATATACTCAGAATAAAATCAAACGAACTCGTACAAGAGAAACTTCTGCAAGATGTTACGGATCCAAAAGAAAACATAAGGTCTTATCCGAAATAACGATCAACAGAGCAAACCTAAAAGCATCGATACTCTAACAAAGTCGCCAACGGGTTTACGGGAAAACAACCAAAGAGATAATATACAACTAAAGGATTTAAATATCCTGTACTAATTGTCACGAAATATAAATAGTGCCTTTAAAAGGAAAATTCCTGATATTCCTATGAGAAGTCAACTTACAGGAAAACAAGTGAAATGTACTAATAACAAAAGCAGCAGATCCTAACAACCAATATACATCAAGACATCGAATAGGAATATAGGACCTCCTTATAACAAAGTACAATAAAGGGATTCTATACTTAGAGTTAGGAATCCGAATGAATAATCGAGCAAACGAACAACCTCAATAATAGTAATAGTAGTACTAATATGTATCCGCAAATGTTAGATAGAAGGAAAAAACTAATTAGCTTGAATGTGCTATCATCATAGTATCGCACATAATCGCTGTGACTCGCTCATTGGGGTTGTAGAGGATAATACACTTAACGCTGATTATTAATCTTGATCGCTGATATCAGTATTGAGAGACAAACATTGTCTCCATCAGACCTGTGTCTAGCATTCGACTAAGATATGTAACGAACAAACATCAATGTCAATGTCAGAATTCATGGTCGAAGAAATTGTAGTATCATCTCGTTGGTGATGTAGTGTGAGATGCCTTTATAATTATGTCGGCCGCCATAATTATAATTGCCTCCTTTCATACGTGTACTTACTTCCAAGACTACACATCTCAATGATCACTCACATATAAGCACATATACCACATTGCACATCTTAAATTACCACCACATAACACATAAAGGATGCTCCAACAAATAACTACGATGCTCCATCAAATAACTACTTACTTATATCAAATTGAAATCGAAACAACATAAAGGAACGAAAGTCTTGCAACGACTTCCAAAATACAAAATATCCAAAAGAAATAATCAATAACAACATGACGGGGTAAAGGACGGGATAAACTTATGCTAGGCCTCGCTTGGGTTTGACTTTGCCTCCGCAAGAATCACCTGACTTTGCGGGTCCAGCCCTATTACGCACATCTGACAAACGATCAACTATCCTATCTCCTTCGGTTCCACAAGAGGCTCCTTATAACGCTTAAGTCCAGTTGGGAAAATGGTTCCCCAACGAGACTTCTTACGGGTGGGGGAAAACATAACTAAAATACTAAGAAAGTAATACATATCATATCAGATAGTGGTAGGCAAAATAACTAAAATGACAACTTAGCAAAATATAAAATATATAAGCTATGCAAAAAATAGAATGGAAGCATAGCAGTTATAGCATTAAACACTTAAGCCCTAAATGCATCTACATGAAGGACCCCTAGGTTCTAGTATAGGCTCAACCACCTACTTCTCTATAACTATTGGCTCTGATACCAATCTGTCACACCCCGTCAAGGCTGAAACACGAGGCGTAACATCATGGATATCATCACAACACAATGGTGTCAACAATAGAGAGAACTAAATGAAGTAAATGTTAAAAAGGGACACAATGTATCATGACAATACCCAACACAAGATAAAAGAGTCTTGAATTACGATAGCAAAGTCATACCACAAGGAAACATACTCTAAAAGTCTAAACAATTAAATAACAACCAAGTATCAAACAATT